>JAKTQJ010000002.1:0-275314 GCA_030558835.1 Blastobotrys illinoisensis | reverse complement strand
CAACTGCGGCAACTTTGTTACGCTGTAACAATGGGACGGGGGTCTGGGGGCTGGCCCCCAGCTACGGGGGGTTTGGGGGGCAGAGCCCCCCAAGGGCGGAATTGTGGAATAATATAGATAATTGCAGTAGACGAGGCTATTTCTGAGGTCCCTTGAACCCGCTCCTCTGCCAGAACAGCTGGGGGGTCGAGAATTCGTGGTCGACCTTCTTGTTGGTCTCCAAATGGGCGAGATTCTGCTCGACAAACAGGTCGTAGTCCTCGTAGAACTCAAACATGGCGGCCAAGTCGTCCATAGGCATGGCCTCCTTGGGAATTGTGACGGCCTTGCTCTTGATGCCCGTCACCTCGGTAAAGGCCTTAGCGATCTCCTCAAAGCTGTGCAGGCCGCCGCTGATGGGGAACACCTGGCCGTTGCACTCGGCCCGGTGGTCAATCACGTACTTGACCATGGCGCCCGGGTCGTGGTCAATGTCGACGAAGGAGATCTTGCGCGTAGCGGTGAGCGGGAGGTAGAACTCGACCGTGTCGGGCTCCTCGGCGCTCCACTGGGCGGACTGAATCACGTTCTGGTAGTAGATGCCCGGCTGCACCGCGGCGCCGTTGATGGGCTGCTCAAAGAGGTACTGCTGGATCTTGAACTTGCCGTCAAAGTGGAGCACGCGGGTGTTGCTGCCCTGGGTGATGTTTGACACACTGGGCAGCGTACTGAACACAACGTATCCGACATTCTCGGCCACACACGCATCGATCAAGCGCTTGCCCTGCTCAAACTCGGCGTCCTTGTTCGTGTCGAGCTGGCCCAGGATGGCCGGGTCGTAGAAGTTGGTGACGCCAAACACAACGTCGGCATTGGCCACAGCGGCCCGCAGGGACGCAGCGTCGCCGAGATCCGCCTCGACCCACTCGACGGGAGCCGGCAGGGTCGAGCTGATCTTCTGCACTTTGGCAGAGGTCTTGGACCGCGTAACTCCGCGGAGTTTATACTCCGCGGGCGACGCAGCAAGGGCCCGAAGCACAGAGCCACCCTGGTTCCCGGTGGCTCCAAACACGACAACAGTAATTGGAGATGACATTTCTTGATTGTTATACAACTGGGGCAGAAAGAGTGTGCTTTTATACTATTCAGCAACCTACAATGTGCGGCTGGCCACAAAGGGGATCGCCGGCGATCCTTCCATCTCGACCAATACACTACGGAGTTGGTAATTCGTTACTAAACGGCTTGGCATCTGCGATGACAGGCCTGTGAATGACGGGCTGGTCGGACCCGTCAGAGTTTCATCGCTATAAGCATTCCATACGCCTGCCGGTACACCGACGCCATGCAATATTGCCGGTACACCGACGTTCACACCGCGAGACTGTCTGGCAAGATTTCTAATCCTCCATATTTGCTAGCGGTTCTCAGGTTCACATCTTATTACTAACGCTGGTCAGATTCAGATCTTATTATAGGTTTGTAAGGAGCAATTGAATGTGCTAGAGTGATAGCCAGGCACCGTGCATAACGGTCCGGGGACTGAAACCTGACGTAACCAAGTCGCAGCTCCATCACCACGCCACAATCCAACGCCACTCAATGGCAGATTGACCGGGCTCCCTGTGGTGACACTCGAGCCAGTGTATTCGAGGGCCAGCCCTCGAGCTCCCGTAGTTGGGGGGAGACCCCCCAAACCCCCCCCTTCGTTACGGCGTAACAGCCCTCCCAACGGCGTAACGACAAAATCAAGGGTCTAATCACTCTCCAGAGTACACTTGGGGGGCTCGCCCCCCCAAACCCCCCAGAGCTGGGGGCCAGCCCCCAGACCCCCGTCACACCTTACTAGTGGTAGAATTGGACTGTCAATGGCGTGAAGGCGCGGGTTTGATATGGCCTATGCAAGCGAATGTGAATCAACGCTATTTAGGCCGAAGAACGGGGGTTTGGGGGGCAGAGCCCCCCAAGTGCACTCTAGAGAGTTACTTTGCTCTATTAGTGGTACAATTGGTGCGCCAATGGCTGATTATGGCGGATTGTAACTTGCCTATGCAAGCGAATGTGAATTAACGTTATTTCAGCTGAGTAACGGGGGTCTGGGGGCTGGCCCCCAGCCACGGGGGGTTTGGGGGGCAGAGCCCCCTAAGTGCACTCTAGAGAGCCATTGGGCCTTGATTACGGCGGGAATGAAGTGCCAATGGATGGTTATGGCGGGTTGCAACTTGCCTATGCAAGCGAAAGTGAATTAACGCTATTTCAGCTGAGTAACGGGGGTCTGGGGGGCTGGCCCCCAGCCACGGGGGGTTTGGGGGGGGCAGAGCCCCCCAAGTGCACTCTAGGGAGATACTTTGCTCTATTAGTGGTACAATTGGCGCACCAATGGCGTGAAAACGCGGGTTTGATATGGCCTATGCAAGCAAAAGTGAATTAACGCTATTTAGGCCGCAGAACGGGGTTAAATTTGTTACGCTGTAACGGGCGTGGAGGCGTGGCGCGCGGAGGTGGGACCCAAGTCGCGACAAGAAAATTTCACGACCGGACAAGCATCAACGACGCGATAGAATGGTAAGCAGCGCTTGTGAGGCGGCGGAGCTAACGGGTAGTCCATTTCGACGATTGCACAGGCCAAGGAGCTGCGGGGGCTGAACCTCATTGCGGCGCACTCGCACATCAGCGGGCTGGGGCTGGAAGAGCCGAGCCTGACGCCGAAGAAGTCGGCGCAGGGCATGGTCGGGCAGCAGAAGGCGCGCAAGGCTGCGGGCGTGGTGCTCCAGATGATCAAGCAGGGCAAGATTGCCGGGCGGGCGATGCTGCTTGCGGGCCCGCCGTCGACGGGCAAGACTGCGATCGCGATGGGCATCAGCCAGAACCTCGGCAGCGACGTGCCGTTCACGACGGTGGCGGGGAGCGAGATTTTCTCTCTGGAGCTGAGCAAGACGGAGGCTTTGACGCAGGCGTTCCGCAAGTCGATTGGCGTGCGGATCAAGGAGGAGACGGAGCTGATTGAGGGCGAGGTTGTCGAGGTGCAGATCGACCGGTCTGTGACGGGCGGGCACAAGCAGGGCAAGCTCACGATCAAGACGACGGACATGGAGACAATGTACGAGCTGGGCACGAAGATGATCGACTCGATGTCGAAGGAGAAGGTGACTGCGGGCGACGTGATCTCGATCGACAAGGCGTCGGGCAAGATCACCAAGCTCGGGCGGTCGTACACGCGGTCGCGGGACTACGACGCGATGGGCGCGGAGACCAAGTTCGTGCAGTGCCCGGAGGGGGAGCTGCAGAAGCGGAAGGAGGTTGTGCACACGGTGTCGCTGCACGAGATTGACGTGATCAACTCGCGGACGCAGGGCTTCCTCGCGCTCTTCTCGGGCGACACGGGCGAGATCCGCTCCGAGGTGCGCGACCAGATCAACACCAAGGTCAGCGAGTGGAAGGAGGAGGGCAAGGCCGAGATCATCCCCGGCGTGTTATTTATTGACGAGGTGCACATGCTCGACATTGAGGCCTTCTCGTACGTCAACCGCGCGCTCGAGGACGAGCTCAGCCCCATCGTCATCATGGCGACCAACCGCGGCATCTCCACGACGCGCGGCACCTCCTACAAGTCGCCCCACGGCCTCCCCGTCGACCTGCTCGACCGCGTCATCATCATCCCCACCGAGCCCTACGCAGAGGACGAGGTGCGCGAGATCCTCTCCATCCGCTCCCAGGAGGAGGAGGTCGAGCTCTCCGCAGACGCCCTCGCGCTGCTCACCAAGATTGGCCAGGAGACTAGCCTGCGCTACGCCGCAAACCTCATCACCGTGTCCAACGTCATCGCCTCAAAGCGCAAGGCCACAGCCGTAGACCCCGACGACATCAAGCGCGCTTACACCCTCTTCCTCGACTCGGCCCGCTCCGTAGAGTACCTCGCCTCCAACTCGGACTTTTTCGTCGACGACGCAGGCGCCGCAACCCTCGGCGCTGCCGCAAACGGCCAGCCCCAGCAGGCTATGGACACCTCCGCGTAGCTAATCTATTTATATTACCAATGCTCTGAAGGCGTCCTTGGGGGGCCATGCCCCCCAAACCCCCCGTAGCTGGGGGCCATGCCCCCAGACCCCCGCCAACTGCCGGAGCTCGAGTGTTTATGGGGGGCTAGCCCCCCAAACCCCCCTGAGCTGGGGGCCAGCCCCCAGACCCCCGTCACACCCTTGGGTTGTGTCGTTACGCCGTTGGGAGGGTTGTTACGCTGTAACGAAGGGGGGGGGGTTGGGGGGGTCTCCCCCCAACTACGGGAGCTCGAGGGCTGGCCCTCGAATACCCCGACTCGAGTGTTGGCACCCGCCAATTGTAGTCTCTTTTGCTATGCCTTTTGGAGGCTTGTTACACAGCGGCGTTCAAGATATGGTAACACAGCTACTGAAGTTTCAATGTAGCTCGCAGTGAGCAGTGTATATGTGGATGGTAGTATATTTTGAAAGATTAGCCAGAGCCCTTGGTGTTGAGAATCAATGCAATGATCATGCCGTAGAGACCCAGGACCTCGGCGAAAATGAGAATCAGCACAATGCCCACAAACAGCCGCGGCTGGTTCATCAATTGCCGCACACCCTCGTCGCCCACAACTCCAATGGCGTAGCCCGCCGCAAGCGCGCTGAACCCAACACACAGCCCGCACGCTAAATGCATAAACCCGTTGAACAGCGAGTAGTCCGACTCCGGGCCAATGCCGCCAGCAATAAGCACCGACACAACCAGGCCGTACACGGCCAAAATACCGCTCATCACAACCGGAATCAAACTCTTCATCATCAGCTCCGGAGCAAAGGTGCCGATACCGGCAATACCAATGCCGCTCTTAACCGTACCAATAGCTGCGCCCGCAGCGCTGAGAATCGTCGCCATGGCACATCTGCAAAGTTAGTCCTGCGTCTCTCGGACTGGGCGACTTACCCTGCGAACCCAAAGAAAGGCGCAAACGCCGGAGAATAGTCCACTTCAGACCTGCTTCGTTAGCTCCTTTCCGCAATATTTCCCTCTCTTCCCCCTCTCTCCCGTGCGTTACTTACATCTTCGCTTGACTTGACAACTGAAGGTCAACTGGTTGGGATGGTTGGGATCACCTCCTTACGATCCTCGGGACAACCGACAATGCGACAATGCGACAATGCGACACCACTACAAATCAGCAGCACAAGTGCAGCCATTGACTTTTACAAACTCTGGTATTTTGCGAATTGAAGGGCGTCTACAGGAGCTGAATACACTTCTAGGAGGCTGGATGTTACTACTAGGAGGCTGGATGTTACTACTAGAGGCTGGATGTTACTACTAGGAGGCCGGATGTTACTACTAGGAGGCTGGATGTTACTACTAGAGGCTGGATGTGGATTGTGGAGTGTGGGTTGTGGAGTGTGGGTTGTGGAGTGTGGGTTGTGGAGCGTGGGCTGTGGCGTGTGGATTGTAGTGTGGATAGTCTATGGGTATATTTACCAAACATTAGTCATTTCGTCGATTTCAGGGTCGTCGCCCCAGCCCTTATGCATTGATGGTTGCGGCACGGTCAGGTCCTTGAACATGCTTGTTTCCGCGGCACCCGTAGTCTCGAACTTGTCCAAAAAGTCTGCGGGGAGGAACGGCTCGTGCTTCCGTGCTCTGGACTTGTTGAGGCCGCCTAGTCCAGCGCCCCAGAAGATGATCATCTCCCGCAGCGTCGGGATGACGAACGGCAGCACTACCGACGCATCCAGGTAGAGCTCCGGCTCGTCCTCGTCTCCGTGGTACCTGCGCTCGATCGTGGACTGTATTACAGACGTGTCGGGCACAGGCTCCACAGACTCAAGCTCTTCCTCCTTGGTGTCTTCCTTCTTGGCGCCATTGGGCTCTGGCGGCTTGTCCACCGTAGCCTTGTGCGTAAACTGCTCCTTGTACCGCGAGTTCAAATGTGATAGATAGTTCTTGTACTCCTTGGAAAGACCCTTCTCGCCAACTTCCGCCCGGTACAGATTGGCCACATGCAAAAGCTGGTATGGGTTGAGCTCCGTGAGCTGCTGGAGAGTGGCTACGACATTAGTAAAGTCCTCGCCAAACCCTGTAAAGCACTGCAGCCACTGGAGCATTTGCACCAACGGGCTAAAGTGGAGGCGGCATATCTCGCTGATCGATGGATAGCTCGGCTCTTTTTGGAACTCGTCCGTGTTCTCGGGCCGCCGGTTATTCTGCCTCGCCCAGTCCTCGACCGCCGACACGTTGAGTCGCACCTGCATGGCCCGGCTTCGCGCAAGATACTTGCGGTTCGATATGACGCGGTTGAACAGAACCGTGCCGATCCAGTACAGCAGCTGGCCAATCACCTGCTGGACGATAATAGGATGCACCTCGTAGAGATCCATGACAAACAGCACCGAGGACAGGATGGACGTGACATTCCGCGGAGCCGGCTTGGCCTTCTCCTCCATCGTCGGAGGGTTGATTGTGTGCTCAATCTCCTCCCGCTGCGTCAGCTGCTTGTGCTTGGGCTTGAACAGCGTCCATTCCTTCTGATACACAATGTTGTTGATCCCCGGGATGGTCTCATAGTCCAGGATGGACGCGTCCAGGATTCGGTCGAGCCGGCGCTCGACATCCTGGGTGATCATTACGTAGATATCAGTGATGAGCTCGCTGAGCTTGTGCTGGAACTCAAACGTCGCCTCAAACAACTTGGTGTCCTTGCGAATGTAGTACATGAGCAGCGTGCAGTTGGACATCCAGAACGCCAGGAACGCAACGTCCTCCTTGTGATCCTTGCACACAGACCGGATCCGCGACACCGCAGGGTCGACAAAGTTCTCCACCATCTCAGCGCTGCCATAGTAGTGCGCGTACCGCGTGCTGAGGAAGATGATGTTCGCCGGAATGGGCTTCTGGGTCGGCGACCGCTTGGGCTCCATTTTTGAGATAGTCTCATCGAGAATCTTGGGGATATCAGACTCGCTGAACACAAACATTTGGTCGGGCAGACACCTGTCCCATGCGAAGCCAGGCGAATCATCCTCCTCTTCCTCATCTTCGCCGGCAACAAACCGGTCCTCAAGATCCAAATGCGCCATATCAACCTCCAAATTAAACGCACTCTCCACCATGATATCTTTGGAGAACTCGGTCTCAAACGCCTCCGGGTCCTGTGCCTCGTGGTAAAAGTCCCCCGTGTCCGCTTCAATATACCCTTTGCTCTTTAGATACACGTATATATCCGAATGCTTCGCCACAAAGTCCAGCGCAGTGCGCCCCGTGGACGTCTGAAGACCGACATTGGCATTGTAGTCCACGAGCTTCTTGACAATTGAAGTGTGGTGGTTGTTGATGGCCCACATGAGCGCAGTCCATTCGTGCCCGTCCTGCTCATCCACACTCGCCCCGTACTCCAAAAGCTCATTCACAATAGCTTCATGGCCAAAGCAGCTGGAGTAGATGAGCGCAGTGCTTCCGCTTTCGTCTTTGGCGTCGACGTCGAGATACTGGCGGGTACTCGAGCCGCCGTGAAGGAGCGCTGTGACCCGATCCACGTCGCCATTGCTTGCCGCAGTGACGAGGATTGTTCTGAGCGCCCCACTCTTGTCTTCTGCGGAGATTTCATCCGCATCGAGCACGTCTTCGTCGTCTTCGTACTCCTTGGCAGCCGGGATGAGGTCCCGGAGATGGGGAGTGGACTCGTCGATAGCCGGCGACGCGGTGCGGAACGAAGCCGCGGTGGGGGATGCTGTGGCGGAGGGTGTTGCCGACAGGTTCGGCGTCTGCCACGGGTCATCAAACGAGTTCATCGTGCCACCCGTAAGGTTAGTGGTTTGATATGATTTGGTCCCTGCGCCGTTGATGTGCTGGGACCGCCTTTCCGTCTTCCGCCTCCGCCTGAGCCTTTCGTACAGGGTGTCAGCATTCAAGTCCCTCAATTGGCCAGATTTACCAAGTAGCTACAAACTAGTATGTCGAGTGGGCTCATGTGGCTAATAGATTAATACTACTTTTATTCAATACTACATATCATACTATGCACGACTAGAATTATGGCGAAACGTCCATCTCATCATTAAAGCATGAAATATTAAGAAACATGGAAACATTGTAATTAATCGTTGCAAAAGGCATACCCTGCCATAGATGAAATTGATACATGCCTGAGCGTGGCCGCCTCAGATGGTCAATTAATACCCTGCGACTTTCAAAATTTAGAGGCTGAAAGCTGGATCACTCAGCAACGAGTCCTTTTGGAGCACCTTTTATCACCCGGATCGTTTCACCGTACATGGTCAACCGAGTGTCAGATATAACAGTAAAAGTTGACCCGAAACGATCAAAAAAGGCCTCTTCGCGGTCGTCGCGATACTTGTGAGCCACAACTATGACAGTCTCTGGTCCAGCCAGCTGCTCAATGGCCCCAAGCAGAATCCCATAGCTGTCAGTGTTGTAAGTACAATCGGTAGCAATTATAAGATCGAAATCCCCAGTAACAGTAGGAGCCTCCCAATCAAGCAGTTGAAACGCAGCCCGGGTGCTACCCCGATTATGGCTGATGTTCCTCTCGCATATCTCTTGCGACTCTTCGAGGTCGGTAAGTAGCACCTCAGAATTAAATACCTTTTGTAGAGTAAGACCGACAATGCCACAGCCGGTTCCCAACTCAATTGCCCTCCTGGGCCTCTTTCCAAGATAGTCACCATCTTGAGTTAATTTCCTGCTCAGGATGATCCCCGCATCCCAAAGGTGTCGTGCGATGCTCTCACCGGTCTCTTCAAACATATTTAACCCCGGCAGCTTTCGCAGCGCTATCTTTTCACAGCTGGTCCAATCTTTTTCCTGGGGTTTCGGGAGGTGCAGCTTGGGGCTATAGAGTGGCAGGAAGTACTCTGCGCGTTTATCCGTGTCGTCGTAAAGGTGGTCTACGACTGTTTTTTGGTCTACTGTCACAGAAATAACAACGTCCTTCACTTGCTTAGCGTCAAAAGATAGAGACACTGGCAGTGCCCGAGAGCCAGGCTTCCACTTGCCATTGGTGACTGCGACTGCCCTACGGTCTCCTTCGACTACCACGGCGATATCGCACTCTCCGTAGAATATATCATTCCCGAGGTCATTAGTAATGGTCACCACAAACTTGAGCTCATATTGGCCGTTCTTTCTCCGACAGCTAGGTACTTTTAAGAACCTGACATGATACATAGCTGACCTTGATCGTCTGGCTTGGACTCTGGAAAAGTCAGCCCGGCTTCAGCCGTGCCATGCCGTAACTACAATAGCATGGCAATTTGGCATCGAGGGCGTCTAATATTGCCATGTTTACGCTGCTCTGATTATTCATGGTCATTGAGCTAGAACTTTGGAGAGTTTGCTATCACGTGTGGCTTATGCGGCTCGTAAATGAAGCACCAACTTGGTTTCCCCATATTCTTCTACTTAAAATTACGGACAACAAAAAGGAGATAAACGGTCAATCACAATGTCATATTTACAAGTTATTTCATGTCAGCTCTATGCTTTACTGAACTGAGTAGCATAATACTTCATGAGGAGGTTCTTCTTTATGCTTGGCTTGGTAACCTCCTCTTTACCGAGTTCCTTAAGAATCTCAGTCGCCTTCTCTGGCTGCTCCGCCAGGAGCTTCTGGACCGTATCCTTATAGTGATGCTTGAGAATTTCAATATTCAGCTCCTGGAGCTCCCGCTTGAGGGTCTTGTAATCAAGCTCCACGAACTCGTGGGTCGGCGGCCACGAGGTAATGCTGTATTTCTCCTTGAGAGCCTTGATCTTGTCTGACTCGGACTCCCCGGCGGAGTACTGTGACGCCTCAATCTCCCGCAATGCCTGCAACTGCTGTGTCGTGGACCCAGCGTTGGAGCGCTCGAGCCGCTCGAGCTGGTATTCCCTGAGTTTCTCTCGCTCCTCCGCGGCAACCTTCTCCGGAGCCTCCTGCTGGTATCTCATCCACTCCGTACCCTTGTTCTTCATGATCTCGGTCACGGCAAACGCCTTCTTGCGCGAGAACTTCTTGACATATTCGATTCTGACAATATCGCCCTCCTTGCACTTGTTGGCCTCGTCGTGGACCAAAAAGTCCTTATAGTGGACAATATCCTTCTGCACGAGTCGGTTGAACTTGACCCGCTGGACTCGGACCTTGACGGTCTTCATCATCTTGCCCTGAGAGATGACAAGCCCCGAAAACGTCTGCCTGCTCATTGTTTATTCGATCTGCCGTCGGGGTCTTCAAAGTGATTGTGAAAATTGAAATTTTTACCCAAGCGCGGACCGCACGGCTGGACCCCATCGAAACCGCTCCTATTCTGTTCATTGATATGTTTAGTACAACCAATTAGTAGTCTATTGAGAACTGGAAATTAGTAGTTTTTAGTATACGAGCATTATCATACAATCGCACGCCAAGTCATGCTATTGTGCGATGAATAAGTTAATAGCGGCTAGCAAGAGCCTGGTGTCGTTACTTTTCGGCTTAGTTAGTACCCAATACTCGGCCAGAGCCCTCGGTCATTGGAAGGTCCTGTCCAGGCTGCACCCGAATATCTCGGGCTTGCACCTCGGTGATGTATTTCAATTGCGATGGAATCAAGGCAATCACTCTGGCGACCTTCGTCTCGATGAACTCAACTACCTTGGTAGAAGGCTCGATGAGGGCCCGCAAGTAGCCCATTTCCACTGTACACAGTTAGCGCAAACCAGCAAAAGCATAATTTAAACTTACTCGCCCATCCAGCCAGTAGGCCAAGCAGATGGCCCAAGAAGCTTGATCCAGGGATAATAATGGCAATAACGACGAGGGCTATCAGAGGAACAGACCAAGTTGGAACTGCAGAGTTGTTAGTGCTAAAAGCTGTTAGTATGAACAATCAGGATGAAAAAGGACTTACATTTTCCAAACCTTCTGGCCAGTCCGGTACTCCTTGAGGGTAAAGTAGCCAAAAAGCGAAAAGATCCAACCGCTGCTACCGACGACATTTGATCTGGCGATACCGATCAAGCCCAAAAGACCGTATGCCACGCCTGGAACAACAGCAAGCACTACCTCAAGTTAGTGTCAATTCACCAAAGCTAAGAAGAAAAAAAAAAAAAGCGGCTTACAATTCAACACGATGCCCGTTCGAACGGTGCCGTTATTAAGCTCAAACCGCTGGACGAGCGGATACAAAGCCCAAAGATTCATAATCAAATGCAACAGATTCAAGTGCATCAACGGGTAGACCGACAGTCTATTCAAGTCCAGATTGGACAGAACTGCCGGAGTAAGGGACATGCCATTCATCATACCCGGGAAGATCGAGCCGGCCGTGAACATGAGCGTCAAGAAGACCATCAAACCAGCAGTAAACGCTGGAGGATAGCTCGAGAACTGCTTCAGCACGGCATCCACGTAGTTGCTTCCAATCATCGTCGTCGTCGTTAGGAAAAAAGTCACCAACTTGGTCCTGTTTGACAGCACTGCATGTTGGAAATTTCACCTGAAACAGGGATCGTGTCACGTGACACTTTGACAGAACTGCCTTTAATTACGTCCGTGGTGCAGAGCTGGCTAAGCTTTTAACTATGTGAAGTTGGGGGTCGATGATGGTGTGAGGCTAGAGTGTAGGCAATTGTCCAATAGTTGAACTATTAGCGTAAGCTTGTAGCTGTTAGCCGGTTGTCGGTGGCCGTTTCGGCATTTGAAACATTAAACCCCTGCTGCCGGTAGAACCGGTCCTTCCTATCCAAGGGCCTTATTTGCGCTGCTTCGATTCACCTACATGTATATTCAGTCGCTGCAACTATAGTACTCGTGAAATGAACCTAAACGGTACTGTATTTTCTGTGCGAGATTGGCAGTTGGCATGCCGATCGATCTCAGATATATGTGGGCGAAATAACTAAATCTCCCAACAATGACGCGATTAAGTTACGCGGATAACTTGATTGAAAACAGACGCGACGAAGACATTTGAGGATAAGCAGATGGACCGGCCTGCCAACAGCTTCACGCGGTATGATCCGGGCCATATGTCTTCGGACGAGGACCACAGCGGGTCCGAAAATGACGGTGAGGACTTTGCCAGGGCATTGCGGTCCGCTGAAGTCGCCATGCCGCAGATATACGACCACTATCAGTATCACAGAATGCGCCAAAATCACCGCACTCACTTGACCCAGGACGACATTGAGTTGCTCACAGTTATCGCAAAGACGGCAGATCGCCGAGCGGAAGAGGAGAGTGACGGAGAGGCCGACTTTAACGAGCTGTACCACATATTCAGCCAGTTCATGAAGGCCAACCAGCTGCTCAACTCAGGGCGGTACTATCAGTGCCTGACAACTATTATCAAGCTGTGCTCCTATGATAGCATTCGTACGTGGAATGAGCGCCTGAACCGGTACGTGTCCGAGTATTCTGTCAAGAGCCGCCAGCGGCAGAAGCGATTAGAGCTCGGGAGACGGTTCAAGGGGTTCCAGGCCCAGCGGAAAAGGCATTTCTTGCGACTGTGGATTGGCCAGTATAACGCAATGGTAGACTACGATGAGCAGATCACTAAAATAGCCCGGGCCAGGGACCATAAGGAGCTGCTGCAGGATGCTATGCGGTGCTGGATGTTCCGGTCATACAAGCAACAGGGGCTCATAGATGATGCAGACGGCATATATGCCGAGAATTTGAAGCGGCGGACACTACAATTGGTGAAGGGGCGCGTTGCAAGGGTGAAGCGAAACCTTGAAATCGCCGACACTGCCGTTAAGCAGAGGGCTTTGCGAGTGCTCACTGCGCGGTTTGAAGACAATGCCAGGGGCGAGGAAGTGGCAGAAGAGCGGTATAACCAGTATCTCAAGTCGAATTTCCTCTACATTTGGATATACAAGGCCATTGAGGACCAGCTCAAACTAGAGGCGGATGGTAAAATGCTACGCGAGGCGTTTGCGGCGTGGAAAGGCAGGCTTGCAAAGTTGAGGAGAGAGCTTGAGTATTCCTCGGGACTCAATGGAATGGTTCTCAAGGGCCGGTGTATGGACATGTGGATGGACGACACTGCTGCCCTGACGGAGATGAAGCAGGTAGCGGATCAAATGGCAGAGCGGTCGATATTGAAGCGGTATTTGGACACCTGGGTGCGGTCTACTGATTTGTCTGGGCTCAGCAAGCCCATACAAGTGACAATTGGCGCCTCTACAAAGCGCAAGTTCTTTGATATTTGGAGGTTCCGGCTGTTGCAATGCCGAGAAGCGGTTCGTTTTGAGCGCGTTATGACGACCTACCGCGTCGTCAAACAGTGGAAGATTAATACTTGCTACCAGCAGGTTGTGACCAAGCGGAACACGATACTGGCGAGCCAAATGCTCCAGCAGTGGATGCTGCTGCAACGGGAAAAAGTATACATGCGCTACAGGGACGGTATTCTCACTGGTGCTGCTTTGCACACGTGGAAGCACAATTACAACAAGTACACAGAGGAGCTTGAAGAGCCGTTTTTCTATATTCAAGGCCTTGTCGAGGAGAATACGGCACGAAACGTCTTCAACATGTGGTGCGGCGCGAGAGACCGCATTGAGGAGCTCACTGAGTTCAGCGAGGACTACCGGCGCCATGCGATCAAGCAAAATGGCCTCAATTGCTTCTTCAGAGGCGTTAGCGCTGGCAATGAAAGGCATCTGCGTGCATGTGCGCTTGAGCGCAAGGCGGTTTTCCGCAGCATCTTTACCCGGTGGAAGCGAGACGCAGTCCGCCGCAAGGAGGAACGGCTCAACGAGATATCGCGCGACTTTAAGCACCACTCGGTTCTGCTGAAAAAGCAGCGCACGCTCAATCGATGGCTTAATAGAACATTGGAGATCAAGACCATGACTGAGAACGCCGACTCAATGCGGCACGAGCAGGATGTAACCCTTGCCAAGGAGATTATCTCCGTATGGGGAGGCACGATTAAGGGCCAGCTGGAGGAGTACAGACGGGCCGACGACATGTACAACCAAAAGCTGCGCTACGAGTTGCTTTCGGAGTGGGTCGCCAAGCACGACGAGTGCCTGCTGCTGAACGAGTACGCCAGTGATATGATTGAGGTCCGGGCGTTCCAGGCTAAGGAGAGGGCAGTTCGCAAGTGGTGCATGGAGATGTTCAAGATCAGGTCCAAGGCGCGGGACGCGGACCAGTACTACGAGCAGCAGGTCAAGCAGGCGCACTTCAAGCGTGTTTTCCGGCTGTGGCTGTCCAGGACCCGCGAGGCTGCGCAGGAGACGAAGAGCAGCACGGACGAGACGATGATCGCCAGCGACGAGATGCCGCCCGAGGCGCCGGAGACCCCATCGCGGGCGCTTTTGCGCAAGAAGATGGGGTTCACAAGCGTCGACCGGTGGCGCAAGATGAAGAATTCCGGCACGCCAAAGGCGCCGTCCATTGGCACGCCGCAGACGTCGCCAACGCGCCCGCGGCGGCTGCCAATGCCCGGGTCCAGTCTCAAGTACGAGCTCTTCAACACCCCGTCGAAAAAACCTCTCAATCTGTAACGACTAGTGATTAGACATTTGTAACCCCTTTAGCAGTGTTCTTGGGGGGCCAGCCCCCCAAACCCCCGTCACCAAACACCTACAGACCCTCCGTCCCCTTTAGTGGTGTTCTTGGGGGGCTAGCCCCCCAAACCCCCCAGAGCTGGCCCCAGACCCCCGTCACCAAACAACTACAGACCCGTCGTCCCCTTTAGTGGTGTTCTTGGGGGGCTAGCCCCCCAAGTGCACCCGAACCGGGGAAGTTAGCTACGGGGGGGTTGGGGGGCAGGCCCCCCAAGGACGCGAGGGATCAAAAAACAAGTACAATTTTATGGCAATGCAACTATTTTACTCATTGTCCTCCTCAAAGGCGTTAGCCGGGACGCTGTAGAGCTTGACCTGCGGGTTGTTTGGATCCTTGATGAGGACGTACTTGCCGTCGTCGAGCGCGTTGGCAATGTTGACGATGGACTTGACAATACCCCAGCCGTTGAGCATGTTGAGGTTGAGCTGGCCGGCGAACTGGTCCGGGTTGCGGCCGAGCACGCCGACGATGACGTGGGACGAGTTATCCTTGGGGCTGGCCCGCGACACGAAGCCAATCTTCATCGAGTGCGCGTCGGCGAGAATCGACTGCACCGTCCACCGCGACAGCTTGGACAGGTTGTTCTTCATCTCCGCAGCGACAATGGCACCCCGCTGGTTGACGAACTTGTTCTTCCACTCGAGCGAGCCGCTGCTGCCGCCGTACTCGTTGAGCGCCTGCAGCGTGACCAGGTTCTGCGCGCCGTTGGCGCCGCTCTGCGCGGCAGCCACCTGCGTCCGCACGACCAGGTTGAGCGGCTCGCCCTCCGCGTCGTCGGCCAGGTTGTAGCTCTTGTAGCGGTACCCGAACGGCAGCAGCGGCTCCTCGGACGCCTGGTCCTCGGCGGTGTAGAACGGGTTCTCCTTCTCGAGCCGGTACACGGCCTTGTCCGCCTCGTTGATGGCGTTGACAATGAAGTTCTGGTTGATGTACGTCGCCTCGATGGCCAGGTTCGCCGCCGAGTTCATGTTGTCCTTGTCGGTCGCGTCCGCCGGCGGCTCAACAGCGTTCTCATCGACAGTCACAAAGTCGAGCGGACCACCCTCCCGCTTGTCGAGGAAGATCTTGCCGTCCCGCTTGTTGATTATGATGTCCCACGGGTTGACCGACTTGGTCGCCGTCATGAGAAGAGCAAGAATGCTGTCGGTGGCATACACCGCCCCCGCGTTCTGCGCCGCAAGCTCCTGGATGACGGGGTCCTCCGAGGTCGACACGTTGTACACAATGCGGTCGAGCTGCTGGAGCCTGACGTTGGCCTGCGGCCGGTCGAGCGCCTTGTTGTAGCTGTGCACGTAGCCGTACGCGTCGACGAGCGCGCCCTTCGACACGTCGAAGGACAGCTTCTGCAGCTCGTTGAACCCGATCGTCTGAACAAGGTTCCAGTCCTCGGTGATGTTCACCGACGCGTTCTTCTGCGGCTTGTCGTAGTCTCTCCAGCCCGGTCGTCGCGAACCCCATCGCGTGAACCGCGGGTTCGGCCCGCCTCGGGCGCCGCCAAAGCCTCCCCGGCCCCGTTGCGCAGACTGTTGCGGGTTCTGGCGCCCGCCGCCACGGGCTCTAAGTACCGTCTGGGTACGGGCCCGCGTAGCGGGCTTGGAGGACGAGTCCACCACGGAGAAGGACGCAACGTCCTCGGCGTCCTCGGTGAGGAAGGAGGACGCAGCGCTCGCGCCGTACGCGTGGTACGGGTCCCGGTACCCACGCCCGTGCTGCTGTCGCTTCATGTCCTTGCCGTCCTTGGTAGTGTCGGCGGCCCAGTCGGCCACCTTGCCGAGCTTATCGCCCTTGGAGAAGGGGGCATACGGCACTTCGTTGAACCGCAGGAACTCAGGGATCTTCGCAGGAGGGCCCCATGGGTCCTCCGTCTCGTTCAGTCGTGGCAGTCGCGGGGATGTCATCTGTCGCTGGATGGGTTCCGCTGTCGCTTTTTTTTTCACTTTTTTTCCGCCCCGCGTGGCCGCCGTACCGCGTAGATCACAGTCCGTCAGCCGCACCCGTCGTTACGCGTAACCAGCCGCGGTTACGCGCTCTTGGGGGGCTCTGCCCCCCAAACCCCCCGGAGCTAACTTCCCCGGGTACACTTGGGGGGCTAGCCCCCCAAACCCCCCAGAGCTGGGGGCCAGCCCCCAGGCCCCCGTACCAGCCTGGTTCTATGTAATGGCCTACTGCGGTTGTGGTGCAATGCTCCCGGAACGCTGTAACAAACCTCCTAACAAACCACCCGGCTGATATATACAGCCTGTTACGCAAATACTCGCGCCAGCGCTCTTGGGGGGCTAGCCCCCCAAACCCCCCAGAGCTGGGGGCCAGCTTCCAGACCCCCGTGTTGGCCTGGTTCTGTGCAATGGCCTATAGCAGTTTTGGTATATCTGAGGGCAATGCTGGTGGGCTCCCAGAACGCTGTAACAATCCTCCCAACAGAGATGGCCGCAACAAACCACCCGACAAAAAGGCCGTTACGGGGGTGTGGGGTCTGGCCCCAGCTCAGGGGGGTTTGGGGCAGAGCAAAGTGTACTCTGGAGTGTGATGAGATCTCATTAGTGGTAGAATTGGACCGTCAATGGATGCTTTTGGCTGGTTGTACTAGGCGCGCGCGCCTATGCAAGTGAATGTGAATTAACGTTATTTCAGCTGAGTAACGGGGGGTTTGGGGGGCAGAGCCCCCCAAGTGCACTCTAGAGAGCCATTGTGCCTTGATTATGGCGGAATTGAAGTGCCAATGGAAGATTATGGCGGATTGTAACCTGCCTATGCAAGCGAATGTGAATTAACGTTATTTCAGCTGAGTAACGGGGGCCTGGGGGCTGGCCCCCAGCTCTGGGGGGTTTGGGGGGCAGAGCCTCCAAGTGCACTCTAGAGGGTTACTGGACTCTACTAGTGGTACAATTGGCGCACCAATGGCTGATTATGGCGGGTTGCAACTTGCCTATGCAAGCGAATGTGAATTAACGTTATTTCAGCTGAGTAACGGGGGTCTGGGGGCTGGCCCCCAGCTCTGGGGGGTTTGGGGGGCTAGCCCCCCAATTGTACCTGATCCGGGGATATTAGCCCCCGGGGGGTTGGGGGGCTCTGCTCAAGTGCGATCTGGTCCAGTTGGGGATGGCATTGGTGGCGTAACAAAAGTTTGTTACGGACGGTGGCGGGTGCGGCTGGAGGCCGCCAGTATTGGGAGGTTCGCCATCGACGGTGAAGTTGGCCACCCACTAGAGACGACAAGGATGAACGGGATTAGCGTCGACATTAACGCGCTGAAGAAGGGCGAGGTAAAGTATGTGGCGGGTTGGATTGAAGCACAGGACTAACGGGAGTAGCCTCGGCACGTCGATGTAAGTCGCAGCGCGACAGACGGCACCGCTAACGGGATGTAGCATGGCGTGCAAGTTCAGAGACGGCGTGATTCTCGGCGCAGACAGGTATGTAGGCATTGGGGCACGGGGCAATTGCTAACGGAGACAGCCGGACGACGACGGGCGCGTTCATTGCGAACCGGTAAGTGGACAGCGGGCCGCGGGAGACGCTAACGGACAGAGTGACCGATAAACTCACGCAGGTGCACGAGAAGATCTGGTGCTGCAGATCAGGGTCTGCCGCGGACACCCAGGCGGTGGCGGACATTGTGCAGTACCAGCTACAGTCGTATGCGGCGCAGCAGGAGAAGACGCCGTCGCCCAAGATCGCGGCGTCGCTGTTCCAGGAGATATGCTACGCGAATAAGGAGATGCTGACGGCGGGGATCATTCTGGCCGGGTTCAACGAGAAGACGGGCAGCGGCGAGGTGTACAGCATTCCGCTGGGCGGCAGCGTGCACGAGCAGGAGTACGCCATCGCAGGCAGCGGGTCCGGGTTCATCTACGGGTACTGCAACGAGAACTATAGACGCGACATGTCCAAGGAGGAGACGGTTGCTTTTATGAAGACCTCTTTGGGCGAGGCGATCAAGTGGGACGGCTCGTCGGGCGGCGTCATTCGAATGGTCGTGCTCACCAAGGACGGCATTGAGCGCCTCATCTTCTTCCCAGACGAGTACTCGAGGTAGTTTGATAAACTGTGATCCATTACACTGTACTAGTTTGCGTCAGCTTTTGCAACCAACTCTCATGACAAAATTGTAACGCTGTAACCAACTCACAAACCACGCAATTCCACCATTGTAGTATTGTAATGTAGGCACACCAAGGACAGCATTGAGCGCCTCATCTTCCCAGGCGAGTATTTATACACTGTAATCCATTACTAGCTTGCCAAGTTCGTCAACTTTTGCAACCAACTCTCGTGACAAAATTGTAACGCTGTAACCAACTCCCGTCAACAAACCACGCAATTCCACCATTGTATTACATTGTATTGTAATGTAGGCACACCAAGGACAGCATTGAGCGCCTCATCTTCCCAGGCGAGTATTTATACACTGTAATCCATTACTAGTTTGCCAAGTTCGTCAACTTTTGCAACCAACTCTCGTGACAAAATTGTAACGCTGTAACCAACTCACAAACCACGCAATTCCACCATTGTAGTATTGTAATGTAGGCACACCAAGGACAGCATTGAGTGCCTCATCTTCTTCCCAGACGAGTACTCGAGGTAATTTAATATGCTGTGATCTATTACACTGTACTACGGTAGTTTGCCAAGTTCATCAACTTTTGCAACCAACTCTCATGACAAAATTGTAACGCTGTAACCAACTCCCATCAACAAACCACGCAATTCCACCATTGTATTACATTGTATTGTAATGTAGGCACACCAAGGACAGCATTGAGCGCCTCCTCTTCCCAGACGAGTACTCGAGGTAATTTATATACTGGTGATCCATTACTAGTTTACCAAGTTCGTGGCAGCAACGAACTCTCGTCACAAAATTGTAACGCTGTAACCAACTCCCATCAACAAATTGTAACCACTAAAGCGTAACAAACCACGCAATTTAGGGTACCACGCAATTTAGGGCAACAATTCCACCATTGCAGTATTATAATACAGGCATAGTGCTTAACGCTTAGCATACTAGCTGCTTGAGAAGGATGGATTGAAACGATAAAGGTGATTGGGCGCGTTGTCGCACTTTACGTGGGGTCGGACCTAATTTACTCACGACGCGTCCCTGCGAAATGGAGTCGATCCTCGAGCCAGTGCTCCCCGCCGTCGACGGAGAGTTTGATGTCGTGCATCTGAAAACAAGGCAACACAAGTCCAGGAGACTCATCTACCGTAGACCGCCTCCGGGCACAAAAAAACAGGAGGTCGACAAGGTCACGACCCACCTCTTCCTCGTGTCCCACGAGGAAATGACATTCTACGCCCTTGAGGTCTACGCCTACGAATCGCAAGAGTTTGGACAGACTATAAACACCCTCTTCGTGTCCAAAGCCGATACCACGGGCCACTATTACCACGCTGACGCGGCGATATCTATTAGAGAGCTGACCACTGCTCTGCTCCGGCTCATGCTGCGGCACTATGTGAACCCCCACGGCATTGTGAGGATATGTCTCTTTGCAAAGGCCGAGAAGCAGTACTTATTCCCCTTCTCGAGCGATAACCCCAAAAAGCACGTAATGCCCGATGCGGCGCTTGTAAAGTGGTGGGCCAAAACCCTAGATCCGCTCGTGGACGAGTTCAAGCGCATTGATAAGACGCGCCTGCAGATCCCGGGCTCAGATAACAAGTCAATTGGCGCGTTTTTCCCGCCAAACCCAAAGATGCAATGGCAGGTCGGAGACATATTCTGGTCCGATTCGGACGACCCGCGCAAAGATCTACCGGCAGTCAAATGCATTCCTCGGTTCCCTGACGACCCCAAGATCCGGTTCTTGGACTACTTGGTTGAAGAACGTCGTGCTCTGAATGTACCGCGAGAGCAGTTTTGGCTCGAGTTGCAGGGGCGTCAGGAATTCCGACTCGGCAGCGTCGTGGGCATTATTGGCATTGAAGGGTCTCTACCAAAGCGGGAGTATGTGCCTAGTGATTCAAACGAGATTCTGGTTCGCAAGTTCAAGTCTTTGCGCGATGTGCTCATCTCTTGCGAGTACTCGACAAAAGATGCTGCGAAGGAAGCGTATTACCAAATGATGAAGCGTGTGCCTAATAATTGCAAATTCAAACTCCGGGGAAGGGCGCCCCAAAAAGCAGCAGTGAAAAAGGCTACAGTCGCTCCTGTTAACATGCTCAACGCTTCGCTGATTAGAAAGAAGAAGAAATAGTCAATTTACATTTAGAATTGAATGGCTGTTGGAGGATTAAAAAAAATGGGCACAAGAGAAGTGCGTTAGAGAACATTTGATTTCTGTGTAGCTTTGGTAATTATGGTATTAACAACGCCAAGGATCGACTTGTTACCGTTGAGTTCTGCCTTGGCATTGAAGAAGAGCATAAGCTGTAGCTGACGCTTCAAGTCTGGTGCCTGATCGATCCATTTGCGACGCCGCAGCATCGACATGGCATATTTTCTATCGCGTCGAGTCAATTGATTGAACCGGGGTAGCTCAACATCTCCGAGGGTTAGCCCAAGGTACCTGATTCTAGGGCACTGAGGGTTCTCTTGAAACCTATCGCTCCCAAACATATATGTCCCCAGGATCTGTACTCCATAGGGGTCAGCGTCAACCAACCCGTATATGGGAAGCCTTGGTTCGGCGACGGAGATCTTGCACAAGATCTCTCTGGTTACAAGATCAGGAAACCCTTTTCCTGTAACGCACAGTGCCTCATCAAATTGACCATCTTCGACGATCTGCTTGAACACAGCATCCTTTTCAATTAAGAGAACATATTTCGGGCTCCCATGTATGCGAACGTGCTCGGGTGCTGAGCCCAGTAGCCGTGGCCCATCTGTCCTACGAATAACAGCCACTTCGCCACCAGTGCCAAATATGGACATGTCTCCCCATACAAGGCCTTTTGCACTTGCTGTTATGTTGAGCTCGCGCCTACTAACGCCAAGCGTATCAGCTATGGTTTGTACGGCTCGCGAAACATCTGCTTGCCTCTTAAATAGCGTCACATCTTTGTAGTAGAGGTCCCTCTCAGTGATTATCTGGCCGCTGTCCAATATCTCGAGGATGTAGTACAATACAGCCACATATACTACAAACCGCCTACTCTTATTAGCAGATTCGAACAGCCGGACTGATATCTCTCTTTTTGACCCGTTCGACAGTCGTTTGTTGGTCGCAATGGCGATCTCAGGGCATTGTGCTTGGAGTACAGCTTCCCTTATCGACCCTATTATTTCTACGACTCTTTCTCTGACGGTTATATTTACCATCATTGGTCAATTCTACGCTGGATGCTAAATAACCGGTGCTATTGATGTTAGTCCCGCCGTCCCGGCAACGCCGCTCCCGCCGCAAGGCACGGCTGTGTATGTCAGGTATTATTTCCCTTGATTCCATAGAGATTGAAAAAAAAAGGATTAGATCTCTCGCAGTTTACTTCTAGTAATAAGCTGTTATTTGCTTTCACCCCAGTTCACTGGCGGAGTCTCTCAACCCTTTTTACGTAATTGTGCTCCACTCTGTCTGATATGGACCGTCCTTAGACCGTTTGGGGTAAGGTCTGCGGTGACTAAGCCGCACTATGAAAAAAAATCAAGATCGGCGTTATCAAAAAAAAAAAGGAAGATAGCTCGAAAAGAATACGTAAATTTCGCAAGAGGCCGCAGTGGAGAACGGCCCCAGTGAGGAGAAGAGCCAACGGGAAACGTGCGCAAATAATGACACTTTATCGCGGCGGTGTTTTAGCCGTCCGGCGGGCAGTTATGTCCGCGGGGTGTGCCGTCGGATCAAATTCGTATATAAAGTACTCGGCCGTCTCAGTTTTTCACAAGAATCTTCGACTCAGATCGAGGGCTATTTCTTCCATGACGAAGCAAAAGATCACAGTATACCGGGGTGCTTTCGTGCACTCGGAGAGCATTTCCAAGCTCGAGTACGTTGCTCTCGGCAATATCGGCGTCGATGCCTCGGGCACGATTCAGTTTGTCGACCGAAGTGACAGGCCCGCCTTGGAAATCGCTACTGATAACGGCTACAAGGAAGGGGATGTTGAGGTCGTAGACCGGGCTGGGGCTGGATTTTCTTTCTTCTTCCCGGGTTTCTTCGATACCCATATCCACGCCCCTCAGTACCCGAACAGTAGCATTTTCGGGGACTCTACTCTTTTGGACTGGCTTGAGAAGTACACTTTCCCTCTGGAGGCATCTCTGGAGGACGTGTCCAGGGCCAAGGAGGTCTACTCCAAGGTTATCGCTCGTACATTGAAGAACGGCACTACCACTGCCTCCTACTATGCGACGCTGCACCCAGAGCCGACCAAGGTCCTTGCTGACGAAGCTCTGGCCCAGAAGCAGCGAGCGTTTGTTGGCCGGGCTTGTATGGTACAGAACTCGCCAGACTACTACTGCCACCACTCGCACGAGGAGTCCCATGAAGCTGACCGGGCGGTCATTGACCATATCAACAAGATTGACCCGACGAATGAGATTGTCAGTGCCATTGTGACGCCTCGGTTTGCTCCGTCGTGCGACGAAGAGATGCTCAAGTGGCTTGGCCAGTTGGCTAAGAAGGAGCAGCTTCCGATCCAGACTCACATTTCTGAGAACAAGAACGAGATTGCGTGGGTCAAGGAGCTTTTCCCTCAGTACGACGGCTATGCGGACGTGTACGACAAGACTGGGCTTTTGAACCACAAGACTATTCTTGCCCACGCTGTTCATCTTACCGAGGAGGAGAAGGACCTTGTTAAGCTGCGAGAGGCAGGCATTTCGCACTGCCCCGTCAGCAACTCGTGCCTCACTTCCGGTCAGGCTCCGGTGCGATCCATGCTCGACAAGGGAATCAAGGTTTCTCTGGGCACTGACGTGTCGGGAGGGTTCTCTCCGAGCATTCTTGAAGTTGCTCGGCAGGCGATGCTTGTGTCACGACATGTTTCCATGTTGTCCGAGGAGAACCGGGACAAGCTTACTGTGGACGAGGTGTTCTACCTTGCCACTCTGGGAGGAGCCCATGTGTGCAATCTTGCAGACAAGCTGGGCAACTTTGAGGTCGGCAAGAAGTTTGACGCGCAGTTTGTCGACCTCAATGTCGAGGACTCTCCAATCGACACCTTTGAGTGGAACGCGGAGGGTTCGGCCGAGGACAAGCTCAAGTACGCCATGCAGAAGTGGCTGTACACCGGCGATGATAGAAACACCCGACGAGTCTGGGTGAATGGTGACCTTGTTGTGTCCAAGTAAAATTCCGATATAGAATCGGTTAGGGCGAGTTCCCCTATGAAACACTAACGCTAACGATTTACGACTTATTTATATTGGAATGTATCCATTTTATTCTATTTCTTTTCACTCTTTTCCCAGACCTGGCTCTACCATAGTTCAATTATACTTCCATTATTTCAATCTTTCAACGCCTGTGCTTGACAGATCGCATTAGATGCGGACCCGAGGAGACGGGGACGTAATGGGCCATCGCGATTTTCAGTGCGGCTGAAGTACCCCATTGTGTCTCGCATAACGGTCCGAGGTCGGAGAAGGCCAAGGGGCATCAAAAGTCTCTTGGCAGGCGTCCTTCCGGCGTCGTACGACTTTTCCCTCTAACCATTCCCTTCGCAAAGATGCTGGCTAGGCAGATTCGGTTCGGCTCCAGGCGAGTGTCGCTGGTGCGAAAGATCCACGTTGACAAATTCGACGGGGCGGGGATCACCGTGTCTGGGGTTCCGAGGACCTCGGAGCCAATCACGTTCAGGAACGTCTTTCTGAGGGATGCGTGCCCGTCGCACGTAGACCGGTCTACACACCAAAAGGATTTCTCTACGGGCCAGCTTGATCCCGCTGTGAAGGCGGTTGAAGCCACGGTACAAGGCGAGAGTTTGGCAGTCAAATGGTCCGATGGGCAGGTCTCCCGGTACCCCGAGGACCTTTTGTCGAGGTACGCCAGTTACGGGGCCCGGAGGCAGTTTAGGCTGCTGGACAAGGCTCGGAACGAGATCTGGAAAGATAAGAGGATTGAGGAGATCCACACTGTGGACTATGCCGAGTATATGGGCAATGAGAAGGCTCTGGCCACGTCTCTGCGGGAGCTCCAGCGGACGGGGCTGATCTTTGTCAAGAACATTCCTCGTCCGGGCGAGTCGATCCCGGTTGAGGACATTGCCAAGCGCATTGGGTACATCAAGGAGACCTTTTACGGTACGTCGTGGGACGTTATTTCTGTTCCGGATGCGAAGAACATTGCCTACACGTCGGTGTATCTTCCGCTGCACATGGACTTACTATACTACGAGTCTCCTCCTGGTATACAATTGCTGCATATTATAGAGAATAAGGCGACCGGCGGCGAGTCTGTGTTTGCAGACTCGTTTGCGGCGGCCCAGCATGTCCTGGAGGTTGATCCGGAAGCGTACGATGCGCTTGCTTCTATTCCGCTTTCGTTCCACTATCTCCACGAGACGGAGCATTATTACTTCCAGCGGCCGCTTGTGGTTGAGGATCCGTACAGTGCTGTGGATCCGGCTACGGGGCGGAAAGATATTAGCGTTGTAAACTATGCGCCGCCTTTCCAGGGGCCATTGGATGTTGTGGCTACGGATGCCGATGCGCCGCAGAACAAGCTGGATGCGCTGATGAGGGGATTGAAGCTTTTCGAAGCGTATATTGAGTCTCCTGAAAAGCAGCTGGAGACGCGGATGGAGGAAAACACATGCATGCTCTTTTTCAACCGAAGAGTGCTCCACGGGCGAAGGGAGTTTGACCAGATGTCAGGTAAGCGCCACTTCCGGGGGACCTATTTGGACATTGATGCTTTTAACTCCAAGCTCCGCGTTACGAACAAACTTGTATAATTAAACATCCCCGTGCCTATTAGTAACGGGCATATCCTTCAATTGAAATTGTACATATCGTATTAAATATATTGTGTCACTTGATTAACGAGATATCGCATTAAATCTATTGTATCACCTAATTAACGGCATATTGTCAATTAGTTGACGGGCTAGTGACAGAAGATATGTAACATTTTTCTATATACCATGGAGTATGAGTATGCTAAGGCGGGTTATATAACCTCGCTGATGATTTTGGCAGCCTCCTTGTAGGTGGAAAGCATGTTCTTGCACTTCTTGCGCTCCTGTGCAAGCGCCTCATCCTCGTACAAGAGCTCGTCAAACAGAGATTCTTTGTACAGTTCGCTGACGAGCCGGTTCTGCGCCGCCTCCTTGGAGAAATTGACCAGTAGATGCATAACGGCCTTGGGGACCAGGTCCTGGATCGTCTCCCGGACAATGTCAAAGTACGACATGATGAGCCGCCGGATGAGCTCGCACTCGAGCTGCTCCCGCTCCGTCAAGTGGTGTTCGTCCGAGTCAAGCGCAGCTTCAAACTCATGCGACATGCTCTCAAAGTGCGGGCCATCCGTGTTAAATGCCGGCGGCGCCTGCCGCCGCGGTGGCGCGGACGCCCGCGAAGACGGCGTCAGCGGTGACTGGCGCCCGTTGACAGGGTCCTTGCCAAAGAAGTAGTTGAGGAAAGAGTCCTTGGGCTGCTGCGGCGTACCGCCGTTGAGGCTGCCAGTGCTGGCGCTCGGGTGCAGCGCGTGGTTGCTGAGAATGGCCGACGCCGTGTCCGACTTGTCGCTGGCATGGTGGCGGTGCTTGCCGCGCTTCTCAGCGTGCCCATTGGGCAGCCTATGCTCTTCGTCAATGCTTCCATTCACCTCCTCGGCCTCGGGGGACGCCTCACGCTGCTCCGCAAGGGCCGCCTCCCGCACCGCGCGCTCCTTCTCCTGGCGCTCTGCCAGTACGGCCGACATGGCCGCCGCGGCGCCCAGAAAGTTGGGGTGGTTCGTGTTGATGTATGCGCGCTGGATCATGATGAGGCTCGACACGTACGACGAGGTCGGCCCGAGACGCTCCCGCAGCAGGTCCGAGATGACCTCAATGAGCTTTGTCTGCAGCTTGGGGAACCGCGCGAGCTCGGCCGAGCCGCAGTTGTGGCATATCTTCATGAGCTCCTCGTAGACGAGCTCGACACACCGCTGCGCCGGAGACTCGAGCAGCTTGATCTGCGGCTTAACGAGCAGGTCGAATGCAATCTCGGGCACAAAGAGCGACGGCCGCGGGCCAGTCGAGTTGCGGATCGCAGTGCGTATGTCCACCGTCGACAGGTTCGCCGTCGGGTCAATCTTGCTCAGCGCCTGGCCAAACACCTCGTTGTAGATGAAGTAGAGCCGCGCGCCGCCGCACAGCTCCTTGGTCGAGATCTCGCTCGACGTGCCCTCGATGGACGAGGTAAACGACGAGGCAAACCGCGTCATGAGCTGCAGAATGAGCGTTCCTTTGGACTCGTGCTCCGCTAAGGCGTCGTTGCCGAGCGAGGCGAGCTCCTGCTCCGTCTGGCCCATGAGCGTGTTGAGCCGCGCCTTAATGTCCGGCAGCCGGTCGCGAATGTGCGACATGAGCGTCTGGTTGAGGCTCTTGGCCAGGTACGACGTGCCGCACTTGTGCGCAATGTTTTTGTACACGGGGTGGCTGTTGAAGAAGTTGCGCTCCGCCTGCAGCGAGTCGTCGAGCGACTTGTGCGCCTGAATGTCCTGCTGCGACCGGTTCACAACGCCAATGAACCCGAGCTTGAGCGGGTACACGTGCCCCGACAATATGTCGAGCGCGTTCGTGCCCTGGTCCATGAGATCAAGCTTCGTGAGGATGCCAATGGTGCGCTTCCCCTGCGGATCGACCTGGCGCGCGAGCTTGAGCGACTCAGAGTTGACAAGGTCAACGTTGGCCGGCGAAACGGCAAGGATGATCGAGTTGGGCTTGGCAATGTACTCGAGAATGAGCGCCCGCGTCTGCTTCTCAATGTCCGTCGGCTGGTCGCCAATGGGGATCTTGGTGAGCCCCGGCAGATCAACGAGCGTCAGATTCAGCACGTGCGGCGAGAAGATCTTGAGATTGATCGGCAGGCGGTTGATGCCCTTGTTGGACCCGGCAATGCGCGACGTCTCCGCCTCAATCTCGCCCCGGATCTCGCCAAAGTCGTAGAACCGGCGCCCGGGGACGTGGAGAAACTCGCCCCACTCGTCGCCGCGGACGCCGCGGGCCTCGAGCTCGGGGCTCGCAGGCCGGCCCGACGGCATGTTCACCAGCTGCAGAATGAGCGGCCGCCGCGTGACAATGCCCGTGCCCCGCGGCAAAAAGTCCCTGCCGACAATGTTCTCGAGCACCGACGACTTGCCGCACGATTGCGACCCGACAACAACCACCTGCGGCAGATCCAGAGTGTCCGACCCAATCGTGTTGAACACGAGGTCCTGCAGCTTGTTCACCACGGGAATCAAATCCTCTAAAGACGCCATTCTCGCTGCGCTCCAATGGGGGAGAGTCAGGTCGGTGGAAATTTGAACGCCCCTGCCGGCGCCGCCCCTGCGCCCGCGTGCGCCCGCGCCGTCTCAAGCCGCAACCAGTGCGGCGGAGGCCAAGCCGCACAAGCCGCCCTTGGGGGGCCAGCCCCCCAAACCCCCCCCTTCTCGGGCCAATTGATCCGGGTACTTAGGGGATATCAGTAGCGGGTTGCTATTCAATACAATGCTACAGTACCGTAGAGATGGTAATTCGACGGTGTAAACAGATACCATAATACAACATTAAGGCTTTAACGCATTTCACAAACCTTACTTAAGCGAATCAATGAAAGTGAATCAATGAAAGCTATGGGAAAAGTTTCAGCTATAGCCCAAATGATCTCAGTGAAGAGCCCAGAGCTCAAATCTTCAAATAAATTTTTACCCCAACATTGCCACAAGTTACCTGCGGCAGAGGTAAGCCACAAGTTTCGAATGGCAACTCTGCTAAAGGTATTGCTTGTAGCCATTTGTCAAGATATTCATCGCTATTTGTATAATACTTACCATTCAGCCGTTTATTCTGATAAAACTATGTTCTATGGAAGGTCTGTGTGTTGTATGGTGATGTTGTGCGGTACAGGGTGGAACGTTAATTGAGGTGCCACAGGTGCTGAGGTGGAGGCCAAAAAGTATAAATAGAGGTGCATTTCCCTGCAATTTCCTTCCTCGTGGCCTTTCGTGGGCCACCAGTTTCTTCAAGTGACTCACTAGATATACAGTGGTATTCAGTTGAGTGATAGTACCGGCGATACTGACACTCGTTGGGTCGGAGGCAATTCCCTCCATGATGGAGTCACTTACACTGTCGAATTATATATAAATATACTCCGCCCTTGTTTATGCTGCTTCGTAGATATTACCATGCAATTTAGCATTTCGGGCGTAAACAGATAGCACAATACAACATTAAGGCTTTAACGCATTTCACAAACCTTACTTTGACATCGGTTATTCTCTGCTTCTCGTCGCTCAAGTCCCCTCCGAACATCAGCCACATACGACAAGTGTACGTAGATGCTCTTTTTCGCGGTAGCTATTCGTTGACAGTAATTGCCATTACATGGCCTAATAAACTTGCCTCAGGGCTGTGACCTCCCGCCAAGAAGCTTTTGCATGTCCAATGATTGACTGATCTCCTGGAGGATGGGGAGGGGTACTAATACATGTACTGGATAGTGACAGCTCAGATGCGCAAACGCTTTCAACGATCACTCGGGGGTACCCCACTCCAGCTTTGTCTTTCTCCAATGAGTTAGATGCTCGTGAGTAAGCGGGCAATTGTCACGAATGAGCTCTCCCATATTCTTGTAGCATAGAGCATCTGACCCCAGTAGGAACTGTAAATCGAATTCAAAAATTCTTTGGCGATGAGTGTTTCTCCAGAAATCGTCAATCATATAAGACGAATACCCATCCCGTATGTTTATCTTCTTTTGATCGTAACTTATCATAGAGAATGACTCCAGTTGCGGGCAGGCTTGCGCAAATGTCTTAACAAACCTCATCATCGGCTCGGGCTCGAAAATAGGCAGCTCAAGTCGAACCCATCGTGCTTCACACGCCTGCCGAAGAAACCAAACAAGTTTATCAGTATAAACTTGCAAGCCGCTATAGCATTCCATCTTTGGGAATGTAATTTCAATCTCTTTGACGTGCTTTATAACGGGCGCTATATCTCGGAGGCAGTGACACTTTGCTCGCACTAACACCAGCCGTTCAAGATTCCTCATTTGCCCAAATTTCTTGGCAAAGCTCTCGTCACACTCATCCATTGTTAGTTCTAGCGCTCGAACATTGGGTAAATCCAATGTAACTGCGCCGCTGTTAAACGATACAATATGAGTTGTGAAATGCGTGAGAAATTCACTGGATAGCACCACCTCGGGTGCCAAAGGTTCATCATCATTATCCCGGATAAGACTTCCTTGGCCGGGTTCCCATCTTATTATTGTGAGTACACAAATATTTGATGGCAGAATCACACGTCCTCTGTTATCCCAGGTCAGCTTTCCAAGTAACAAGCGACTCATATTCGGACAAACAGCAAGTAAGCGTGGAAGTTTGGTTATCGAGATTGATTCGTGAAAATTTAACTCCATCACGTTATTTAGCACACCTTTGCTTTCGATGGGCGATTGAAAGCAAGTGCAGATGCACCACGTTAATTTGATAGATACAATCTCGTTTTCGTATAGCTCACCAAACTCATATCGCTCATCGAACTTCCATGCTCCAGAATTCTTCGGAAATACTTCACTGTCTAAAAGGAGCCCGATGGTTAGTCTCCTTGTCGGCTTCGATCCTTTAACGTACTGCACGAGCGTCCGTAGAAGGGGGTCCGACTCAGAATCAGCCATCAACGTAATATCTAGAGCTGAATCCAACCCTTGCTTGATAACCTCAATGGGCCAATCTTTTATACTTTGAAGGCAAATAGACAAGTCATGGATCCAGCCAGCCGCAGATGAGAACATGGCGATGTCTTGCTCTGGATTTACGCACGAAAATTGCACATGATCACTTGTCGCTTCCGGCAGCGTCCCAATGCTGACTTTACTCCATATCCATCTTTTTGCAATTGATCGAAATCGACGGCAGACGAGTTGAACAACTCTGAAGTCTACCCCAATGTTATCAAAAATCAAGTCCAAGATTTCTGTGGGCAACGTCTCTAGACATAGCCTACCTTGATACTTCATGATATTAGCAATAGCAAGGGCTACAGGGCTTTTTACTATTAAAGGTGATCGGCGCGGGGTATTTGTAGTTTCTGACCGAAAGCATTAGTTGCTGACACCATGGCTCTCTCCGTCTTTTGCGCAAATGTAGACCAAACTCTAATTCTCGCGATAGGAGGAATTGGCTCGTTGGTCAAAGGCACGTGATCCGATCTTCGCTTATGGCTGAAATACCAACCATAGCAGGACCCTATACAGGCGTGTCCCGAAATTGGAGAACATTGCCTACAGCATCACAATACTCGGTCGACAATTCAGCTATGTGCACAAGCATAGTTCGTCTATTGTGTATATAGTCTAGTATACTTCAAGAATGTATCGCTCTTCTTCCTTGAGCGTCTCAATGACTCTCGACATCTCAAGCGTCTCTCCTCGAGTAGCAGCGTCTTGGCTGACAATATCAAAGAGCGCCGCAGAAATGTCAGGAACTGGCCAGGTAGGACCACAAAGATAGAAGCCACCATTCTTGTGAACAAACGCATCTACCAATCGGTCAGTGGCTTCTCGAATTCGATCCTGAATGTAAATCTTTTGCGGTTGGTCTCGCGAGAAGGCAGCACCAATGTACGTCAAGATACCAGCATCCTTGTACGCCTCAAAGAGCTCACCATACAGATACTCCTGCTTCTGGTGTCGGCTCCCCAAGAATAGATAAATGTCGCCAATGGTGTGGCCCTGCTGCTTCTGCCACGTCTTCTCTTCGAGAAAGGCCTTGAACGGAGCAAGCCCGGTACCCAAACCGGCCATAATGACCGGCTGCTCTGGGTTGGGTGGGAGTTTCATGACAGATGGCTTGACGGAGACAACTACCTCCGCACCAGTGTCGAGATCAGACAGGTGCTTAGAGCACTGTCCAAACCGCTTTCGGCCCTTCGAGTCCACCCAGTCGACCACGACAATAAGTAGGTGAACAGCGTTCGGGTGCACCTTCTGCGAAGACGCAATGGAGTACTCTCGTCGCTTTAACGGAGAAACAAGCTGAGCCAGCTGCGAAATGCTTGGATGAGCCGATGGGAACTCTTCAAGAATGTCAACGTATGTGGAAAAGTGCTCTTCATTTCGCTTCTTGAGTTCGGCAGCACCAGCCGGAGTGGCGAGGTTGGCCAGGACACTGTGCTCCTTTTCATCGGTAGCGTACTCGGCAAGACCCTCGTAGAACTTCTTTGGCGGCTTGCCAAACAAGTCAAGGTTGTCTCTCAGAGCCTGGTAGGCAGTCTTGGATTCAACAAGACCGTCTCCTGCAACAGATGGGACAGTGACAATCTCATTCTCATCGGCGCCGTACCACTCGAGGAATTCTCGCACTTGCGCCCCATTGTTTGGAGCATGCACACCAAGAGCCTCGCCGATTGCGTAGGTGAGACCGGTGCCAGTGATATCGAGCTCCAAGTGGAAAATGTGTCGGTCGTAGTCCTCTGGCGTGACTCGCTGGTTGACCTGGACCTTGGCAACAAAATTCTTGACCGGGAGGTCTGGTCGCAGGTGATTCTTAGCACCGTAAGCCTCCTTGAAGGCGATGCGCTTGGCAACGTCAACCTCAGTCTCCACCTCGACAGTAGCGACCTCGTCAGCAGACGCGCTCTCAGAAACAAAGCTGCTAGGAATAACGACCGTAGGTTTGTTCTCAACTGGAGACTCAGTCCATTCCTTTGGAATATCAATCTTGGCCAGGGCGGTCTCAAACACCTTCTCAGCCAACTGAACAACAGTAGCAGCCACCAACTCGGTGTCAGCGCCGTTGGAGAGAACAATCTTGGTGGTGAGTTCGTCAATGGTCAGCTGAGGGAACGCTACCTTCCAGAAGACAATCTGCTGGACAATAGCTTGGGTTCGGCCCTGGGTCTCCTGGTTGTCACCAACGACAGAGTAGTCGAGCGAGTAGAGTACAGCACCCTTGGCAGCAACCTGTGCCTTGAAGGTATCGTCTAGCTTCTCGAGATCAACGTTACCGCCAAGTACAATTTTCACGCCAGAAGAGGTGCTGGCGAGAACATCGTATGACTTGAGAATGTCCGCGCTGTTGACAAAGACAAGCGAGACGTTCTGCGGGAGATACGGAGTGCTTGATTCGCCCACTCGAATGCTGGCCTGAATGAGACCGCCCAGAGTCAGATTATCGTAATTGGCAATGAAGCTAACGGCCTTGGTGTTATCAAAGGACAGAGTATGCGCAAGAGTAGACGGCACCTGGTCAGAAGAAGACGAAACAACGTCCCAGAAAGCGAATTCCGTCGCCTTGGACTCCACTGGCTCCTTGCCAAACAAAGAGTAAATATCGTCAACACTCCAAGACTTGTCAAGCGAGTACTTGCTGTCGACAATCTCAATTCCCGAAAAGCCGTTCATGTAGACACTGGTGCTGATTTCAGAGTAGAGGGCAGAGAAAGCCTCACCTTTTCGAGCCTGGCCCAGGACGACAATCTTCTTGGTAGACTTAGGAAGGGTCTCAAAGAACTCCCTCTCGAGGAAGGGCGAGTAAAGACGAATGTTGATGGCACCAACGGCTTCACCAGCACCAGCAAGCTTAGTGGCAGCCTCGGCAGAAGCAGAGCCCTCGACGGAGCCGAAGGAGACGACAACGGTCTCCGGGCTGGCGGCGCCAGCGTACTCGAATGGCTTGAAATCAGACTCAAAGGTGGCATTGAATCGGTCGAGGAGAAGCTTTACCTTCTCAGCCTGGCTGAGCTTGGATTCGCCAAGGAACGACAGCTCACTTGCCAAAGCGCTATATTTCTGGGCAATCTCGACAGTCGAAATGACGCCGGTGGCCTTGCCGTTCTCTCGGACCGCCTTAACACCGTCGTAGACGTGAATAGTGGGGGTCACAGAAGAGAGGAGAGTGGCAAAGACAGAAGAAAGCTGCGCATCAGCCAAGCCTGAGGAGCTCACGAGGCCAAGGCCAAGGTTCTTTGCGAGATCAATCGGGGTAACATAGTCCGAGCCAAGGTTGCCGGACTGAGCGTCATACTCGACCGCAGCAGTGTTGAGAACCAATGGAGAGGCTGGCTTGAGCGCAAAGTGGGCTAATACCGGCTGCATGAGCCGGAGGGTGCCAACAGAAGCGAGGACAGTAGTCGGGGTCTGCTCAACATGGCTGTTGGTGTAACCCAAGAGCACGCTACCGGCGCCGATTCGGGACTCCAGAGCAGTAATTTTTGGAATCACGCCGAGGCCATTTGGCTGCCCGTACTGTCGCCAGGACTGGACCGAAGAATCGAGATCAAATTCTGGCGGCGAGTAGGTGAAGATGCTCTTGGACAGAGCGTACGAGGTCTGCTGTACCAGAACCTGAGGGGTAGTATACACGGATCCGTGCAGCGAGTTCACATCGTGGACCTGTGGGAACGGGTGCTCGACAAGGCTTCGAGAGAAGCGTCGAGCCCCAGGGCCGGGGGACGGTGATTTTGATACCTCAGCAGCAGATGGAGACATGGCTTTGGAGAGATGAAAAAATGCAGGCAGAAGCGGCCACTTATATTACAGCTATATATGCTACAGGCGCCCATGACTAAAACGGCCTCGCAAGTCTAGTCGTCAGCGTTGATTGTATAAAGGTGCGATGAAATTCTGTGCTAACACGTGACTTAAATCACCAACCTTACCCCACGCTTTACGCGAACTCTATTCTCCATGCTCTTTCGACTGTGCTTATTTTTTTACTAATACCCCCATGTATTCGCCCTTTCTTGAGTATTTGTGAGCTTTATCGATATAGGGCAACTGATACTCTTGCTACCGGCCGCTTGTGGCACGGGAGTATACTGCGGTCAATTAACCGATAAGATCTTCGTGAGCCGCACGTCCGATATCGCAGTGCAGATCGTTACCCGTTTGTCGCACTTCGGCACGGCTGTCGCGACATTGTACATCTCACATTCTCTAGTACTACAACGCGGTTGTCGCACGGCGAGCCAACAGTCTATAAAAATGGGACGCTTCTCCGTTCATTACAATCTTTTAACTCATTCAATTGTTAGCAATTGAAGATGGGTCGCAGCTGGGTTCATGTCACCCTGAAAAAGTACTCCTACTACGACGAAGACGCCGGGACCTGGGCAGTTGAAAACGCTGGCCTGCTCATGTCTATTGCCATTGATCCCGAAGGCGATGATGACGCAGAAGACCCGAATATTATCCTTTCTGTTTCGAAAAACGAGTCCACACTTGTAGGTATCTAGCATTGTTTGTTCAGAACTACAACGATACAGGTTAACTTCAATCTGCGACGGATAAAGCGGCAATTCAACTCGTCGTTCAGGCACTATAAGATTGTGGCGACGAGCCCTTCAATTGGGTTCAAAATCCTGTCCCAGAAGACCGCAAGAGTGGATGTAAGTTGCTACGTCGTGAGAGCCGCGGCTGACAAGGAAAGGCATTCAAGTTCCAGGTCCGGATGGACGACGAATGCTACCGAAAGGTGGTATTTCTCCTTAAGAAATGCGGCTGCGCAGTCGAAGGAGACACCAACAAGTATGAATCCATGGAGGAAATGTGCTTTCGGAAGAGAACAGACCATTCAGATCAGAGACCTCGGAAGAAGATTTCTATTCCCTCTTTAGCCGACTTTTCAAATGTCTCTGCTGGTTCTCTAAACAATGATGATCTACCGAACAAATCCAGCTGTCCAATTGCAGAGGAAAATACGGCTAATTGCGTCAAAGGCAATGAAGACGATGAGGTTCTCGTGGTTAGTCAGTACCTTATTCCACCCACTCAACCGTCAGATCTCTCATCCAGCCAAGGGTTCCGAGTCGTGGATTCCGAAAGCTCTTTCCGTTCTTCGCAGGTAGCTTCCTCCTCCCAGACGACGTACATCCCGGACTACTGGTCCCAGGGCTCGCCTCGAAAGCTGCCCTCCCAGCCAAAGAAGCCGATTATTCTCCCTGTAGAATTCTCATCTTCACCGACCACTGCACCACTATCTCCCCCGGGGGACGACGATACAGCTTTGGAGGATACTCTTCTACGGCTCTGTAAGGACTCTGAATTTGTCTCGCTTGTATGTGCCCTTATGACTACTTGTGCGTGCTAACTGTTCAGGTGGAGAAGCTCGACCGCGCCATCAGACTCCTCCAAGGGACTGGGGGTTAGCCGCCAGATTACGGGGATCGATTACGAGGGTTGAGCCTCATGTTATGCGGCGTGTGCGGCGTACAGCAATGCTGCGATATACACGCGTGCTGGAAAGTACTAAGAGACCACGGGGGAAATGAATGGGACCTGATGTGGGGTGTCTGCAGCCTCCAGCGTAACAAACGACAGTATTTAATGAGAGCATGACGCACCCGATCAACGACTTGTCGGCGCTGTATTCGAGCGACCGGGAGCAACAGTACCGCGCACTCAAGCAGCTCAAGACGCTGCTTATCGGCCATGACGACAACAAGCGCGCCAGCGTAGAGCACATTCCAGAGTTCCTGATGGAGCTCGTACGCTCGGAACACGCCACCGAGGAGATCAAGCAAGAGGCCGTAGTCATCCTGGGAAGTTACGCATACGGTAAGTGAAGACGGTTCTGGCGACAGTGCTAACTGACAGGACCCGCTGACGTGGTTGACGCTATACTTCAGACCCCCATCGTAGACTGTATCACACAGCTCGTAGCCCAGCAGCTTGAGGCGTCTCCGGCCATTGTCGTGTCATGTCTGAGGCTTCTGGTGACAATATACTCGGGGCATCCGGGACAGATGGTCATTAGCCGCTACCCGTCGCTCTACCCGGCGCTGGAACACATTCTGTCCTACCCCGGGTTTTCTCAGCGCGCAGTCCAGCAGTGCTGTCTGCTGCTGCCGCTTTTATCGCCGACCAAGGTGTCCAAGAAGGTGCTCTCTAATTTGTCGAATGTTCTCGCCATGCGGCTTGCGTCCTACATGCGCACATATGAGCAAACCTCGGCCAAGCCGCTCGCCTTAGACGCTGTTATCCAGGCACTGGCCCATCTAATCACGCCAAGCTGCGCTGTGGGGCTCCTCAGCGACCCCGGCGATGCCGGCGAGGCCTCGGGCACAATTCACAGCGTTTTGGCGCCAAACAGAGTGCTTGCTAACCTTGTGCGGCTCACCAAAGACGAGGACCCGCTCTCGCGGCTCGCGGCCGTTGAACTGCTCACAAAGCTCCAGAAACACGCTACGGGCGAAAAGCAGGCGCAGGTCATGTCCCAGCCGCTGCTGCCCACGCTGGTTCCGGTGCTTGATCTGCTGCCAAACGACCCTCGCACGGCGCTAGTGTTGGCCTGTATCTGCCGCGATGACCGCACCAAGGCGGAACAAGCGGCGGAAATTGGTCTCATTGGAAAGATTATGGGCCGGCTCAAGACAATGGTCATTGGGGACTATGCGACTTCTGAGCTGGCGTCCAACTATTTGCTTGTATTGGGCGGTATTGGCCTGCACAGCGACACGTTCCGCATAGAAATCGTCGACGCCGGAGGACTAAAGCTCGTGGCTAGCATCATGACGCTCCCGGCCGGCGAGGGCGCGATGGACCGCATTGCTGTACGCCGGCTCAAGATCTCTGCTTGCCACGTTTTGCGGTCGCTGTCCCGTAGCGTAGCCTCTCTGAGAACGAACCTGTCGAGTGCTGATCTCACCGACGGGATTTTCGAACTTCTGCGGTCCAAGGCATCCAAGGAAGACGATGAGGACCTCGAGGTGAAGTCCGCTGCCATGGCCGCCGTGTGTAATCTTATCCTTGAATTCAGCCCTCTGCGCAAGCCAATGCTCGACAAGGGTATCCTCGACGACATGCTCGAGGGCGCCCACTCGCGGTACAACATGCTCAAGCTCAACGCCGTGTGGGCGCTCAAGCACACGATATACGGCCGCGACAGCTGCAACTCTGTAAAAGCGCTCGTGCTTAACCGCCTCTCGACCCAGTACTTGGTTCAGCTGTGCAACGACCCCGATCTGGCAGTCCAGGAGCAGGCAATGGATGTGATGCGCAACCTGGTGTGCCAGAACAAGCCCGTAACCGAGCAGCTATTTGCGGAAATTGGCACGGAAAGCTTTTTCTCGCTCATTGAGTCAAAGCTGTTTGGCCGTACGTTTGCCAATTACCCGCAGGTTGTGTCCTCGGCGGTCTTCACGCTGGTTCATATAGCCGCGAATGGCGAGCACTATCGGGATATGATCATAGCAAGGCGCGAATTGATGAAGCGGCTACTATTACTGTTGGACCATGACCACTGCGAGATACGGCAGGCAGTCGTGTGGCTTGTTATAAATCTGACGTGGCTGGACGAGCACGGTGATAGTCTTCGAGACGTATCGTGCCGGTCCCGAGCGGCGCGTCTTTCGGAGCTGGGCTTTTCGCAGGAGTTAGAAAAGCGGAGCAAGGACGCGACCCTGGACGTTCGTGAGCGCGCCAAAACAGCGCTCTTCCAGATTGACGAGCTGCTGAACCGCCATGACGATAGTGATTAGCTATAGCTAGAATTGATTGACACATGCATTAATAATAACACTCCAGAATTCTGCGGTACACTCCCACCAGCTGACGAGAGCCTCAAAGAACACCTGAAAGTGTGAATGGGCGATTAGGATAGCTGATTGAGTTGACCAATGCATTGCGAAATACGGGTCTATGATTATAATAAATAAGTTAGCACCAAAGAAGCCATCTAATTGAAGAGAGAGCTAGCGCAAAGACGGACTTGAAGAGCCTGATTGCCGACACAAACGCCCACATGACCCACATGACGATAACCAGCACCCACTCGAGCATCCAATAAGCCAGGTCGCGCACCCACTGCACGCTCGGAGAGTCGGAAGCAACCCTGTCGAGGCGCTCTCCGACCCGTCGCATCTCCAAGTTGAGCGTTGTGCTCACCTCGCCAATGATCTTGTCACTCGATATCAGCACCCGGTCCATTTGTGGCGCCTTGACCTGTGACAAGTCGTCATGCAAGGCTCTAATGGCACTCCCCTGGGTATGAACGACTTGGCGGGATCGGGGCACAAGCTCTGACATGGCGCGGGAGGCTGTAGTGGAAATAGAGGTAGACGCTTCGTCGCACTGGCGCTTTGTGTCGCCCAGAAGGTCCGCAGTAGACCCATTGCGTGAAATGGACCCGTTGAGAACATGCATATGCGACAGGAAGAAGACCATGTCGAGATACTTCATTTCCTTTGCGTTTGAGTACGAATCGGCGGCGGGGCCGTCATCGACAGCGTTATCTTGCTCCTGTGGTTCGGGCTCCTCAACGGCGGTAGATTCCGGCTGGGCGGGCTCCAGCGAGAGATGCTCGCGCCTCAGTCTAGATATATCCGGGTGCTGCAAGACCGGAGCGGTGATAGAAACTCTGCGGTCTTTTAGCGGCTCGAATTGAGGAGCGACCCGCGATTGGATCGATTCAATATTGACTTTGCGCACGGGCGAGATTGATCTGTTGCGCTGGTCAATAACTTGCGTCTTGTCTTCAGACAGCGACCGCGGAGACTGCGGAGTCGACGAGTACATATCCGACTCTGAGAAGCTCGAGTCAGAGCTGTCGCGCCGATGCACATGAGAGGAGAGTTTAGTCTTGATCCGCGATATCAGCTCTTCGTGCCTCGATAGGGACCCCTGCGGGGAATGGGAGCTTGTCCGTTCCGGCTGGTAGACGAGCTTATCGAAGCGGTTGCGCATAACCTGCCAATTGCGCTGCTGCCATCCAAAATCAGCCACCGTTTCGGCCGGGTCTACCTTCCAAGTCGCCAGCCCCGACCGGCGAGAGTCCTGGGGCGCCGGGCTCGAGTTTCTGGCCCCAAACGGCGAGGTAACAGGCCGCTGCGACCTGTTGCGGATCGTCTGGAGCGGGTTGTAGGTGCCGCGGAGCTCGCGATCCTCCTCGGCGGAATGCATTTCAGAGAGGTTGATGGCCTTGTCCGGCTCGGGCTTGACGAGGCCCGCAAAGTCAAACTCCTGGAAGCTGCGGATCATCTGGTATTCGAGCTCCAGCTTGGCCTTGGCCATCCGCACCCGCGAGAGGGTGCCGGATGATATGTGGAGGGCCTCAGAGGTCCTGTTCTGCGGCTGTTTGCCAGCCTTTTCAGAGTTGAGCTGCTTGATATTGAGCACCAGCGAGGCCAGGCGTGCCGCCTCCCGGGACCTGAGCTCCTCAGAGGTGAGCCCGTCCTCTGGGGTGGCCTCGCGGGTCTCCACAGGCGACTCCTTGGAGTCCAGCCTTGAGATTCGGTCGTTGAGCAGGAACCCTGACCGGGCATGGTTTCCTGCCGCTGCCGCCATAATCTGCAAGGGTCTTGGTCGGTCTGCTGGAGTCGGAGAGTCGGTGATGAGTAATGTCTACACGGTCCACACCCCACAGCCCCCCCATGGGATTGTCCACCGATCCCAACTCCGTAACTGTATCATCTAGCCAGGCTAGCATCGTCACCATCACCAACCCATTTGATTTCTGTGTATCACAACGGCGATGTCATACTACTTGGCCATTATCGGCACGAAGGACTGCCCGATATACGAGCTGGAGTTCGGCACCCACAGGCAGGGCGGGGATGGTGCGGCGCGGTTCTCGCCGGAGATGAAGGAGCTCAATCCGTTTATTCTCCATGCCGCGCTGGACGTGGTTGAGTATGTCCAGTGGACGACCAACAGTCTGTACCTCAAGGCGGTGGACAGCTTTTACTCGTACATGATTTCGGCGTTTGTCACGGCGGGGAATATCAAGTTTCTGCTCCTGCATGAGACGCGCAACGAGGATGGCATTCGGCAGTTTTTCACCGAGGTGTATGATCTCTATGTGAAGACGTTGCTGTCGCCGTTTTACTTTAGCAACCAGCCCATCCAGTCGCCGGTTTTTGACCAGAAAGTGCGCCAATTGGCCAAGCGGTATTTGTAGCGATTTACCTCGTAGTCCACGCATCATCAGTTCACAATCCACGCATCAACGATAGACAGTACAACACACCGGCAAACGCAATTCATCAATTTATGAACGCAATTCATCCAATTTATGAGCACAATTCATCCAATTTATGAACGCAATTGATTTATGAACGAGCTACTGGTAATTCTAGATGTGGTTGTGGTAAACAGTAACGAATTGAATACTCTATGCTACAGTAATGTCTCCAATGAATGCTCTTCCTTTATCTTCAATATACAGTAATCGTCAACAGTTTACCAAGTACAAGTGGTATCAATTTAAGCGTTGTCAATTATGATCGTTCAATAACATTCTACCGTAGTCTCTTACTTGGTGATCACCGTCAAATTAATATGTCAAACTAATATGTCAAATTAATAAATTAATATCACAAATCATTAACGTTGTCATGTTGAATAATAAATACATAGGCCGCACATTGCAAAGCAGCGCTGGAGGGCTAATATACATTGGCGGACGAATCTACTCGAGACAGAGTGCGTAACAAGTCCCGGGAAACGGCCGGCTGAGGACGCGGCTGCGAAACCACCTGGCCCATCGTACTCTCGACAAACAGCTCGGACGTCTCAACTACAGCACTAATGCGCTGCACAGAGTCCGCCAACGCGTCCACCCGAGGCTCGACCGCCTTCATCAGCCCGCTGCTCTGCGCACAAATGTCGTTTCTTGTGCGCCTGAGCGTGCCGTCATAAACGCAGCGCGCCGCAGCGTCGACCACCGACCAGTCGGGCCGCACCTTGTGCGGCTCGTGCGGCTCAGAGACCGCCGCGAGCTTCCGCGCCCACTGCTCTTTCTCAGCGTTGAGCTCGGCAAGCTTCTTCTCAAACGCCTCCAGGTTCCTCAAGTTGGTCACGTTCTGCGCGTTGGGCTTGAGCGTCTTGCGCCCTCCGCCCGTCTCCGGGCGCGACCACCAGCTCGTGCTGATCTGCCCGTTGCTCAGGTCCCGCACAAGCTCCTGCTCAATGACCTGGGCAATGCCACACGCCGCGCGCCGGTCCGCCTTGTCCGGGAGCGTCTCCGCCTCGGCCATGCGCTCGCGGAGCTCCCTCGTGTGCGCGTCCAGCGTCCGCCGCGCGCACCACAGCAGAATCTGCTTCATGCGGTGCGGGTCGGGTATGTCGGGGTCCGCGTGCTTGAAAAAGTCGCGCGGGTCGACCTCGTCGTGCGGCACGGCGACGAACCCGTTGCCAATGGAGCTCACGCGCTTCCCGCGGCTGCCCAGACTGCTGCGGCGGCGCGCCGCAGGGTTCGCCCGCATCTTCTGGTTGCGCCGGATGACGGGGGTGTCCGACACGGGCAGCGCCATTTTGTTACTGGCCGCGGGGGTGCCATGGTATCCGTTAGTAGTCGTAGAGTTAGCGTTAGTATAGTCGTTAGGGTCGTTAGAGTTCGCCGGCGGCGACGAGGGCGGCGTCGGCTCGCGCTTCTTGGTGCGCTTCGGCTGGCGCGTAAACACAAACCCGTCGTCCGACTCGGGCTCGAGGGGCTTGCGCTTCGCGGGCTTTTTGGCGCGGGCCTCCCCGAGGTCGACTCGCGCGGCTCTTTTGCGGTCCGGCGAAGACAGCGGACTTGCAACCTGTTTCCGTGTCGTTTTCGGCCGCGCCGCGGCCTTCTTCTTTCTCGCAGGCATGTGTCGCGTCTTTGGCTCTTTTCCTGTCGCATTTGTCTGTTTTTCGTGATGCCCTCCGCCCGCGTGCGCGCGCACACCCTCCCCTGGCGACATTCGGTGCCCACGCAGTACCGCAGTGTAAGTGCTTGAAGACGGAGCGTACTTGGGGGGCCAGCCCCCCAAACCCCCCGTGGCTGGGGGGAAACCCCCCAGACCCCCCTTTGTTGCAAAGCTGAAGCTCCAATGGCTCGGCGGTGGTGTCCACATGTTAATGGATTCGAATTAACGCTATTTCACCCAACTTATTACAGCGAGTGCTGAGGCACACAAGGATATTCAGGAATTGCAGTAAAGTGCTCTGAATAGAGCTCCTGTAGCATGGACAGACCTTGTCAAGCTTTTTCTGGTTAATAATACTGCTTTTACGTCTGCTTATTATACCCCATATTAACGAATGTGAATTAACGCTATTTCATCCCACGCACCGTATCTAGCTAGCGCTATAGCTGGACTATAGCTAGCTAGAGCTATAAACCTACAATAACAGTAACAGTGCTGGTAATGCGGTAAAACACCAGATATAGCAGCTACAATGACCGCGGCGAGTGATTAGAACCTAATCAATTCAGGTAGTGAAGCAATCCTCAAATTACTCGGAGGATTCACATTAGACATCAATTGCCTTCTTCTTCTTATTCAATTTTTGTATAGGCAGCCTAAGGGCTAGTAGACATCAATACATAATAATCCAATCAAAATAATAATAACAATCGCTTTGAATATCAACTTGAGTCCATCCATCCTATCGCATTCGCGGATTGGTTACCCCCCGTGGCCCTGATTTCGGGAGACCAACCTTGAAAAGACCTGGGACCGGAGCCTTCATCAATTGCCAAATCCCCATCGTGATAGAGAATATTGCAGCTTCTCCAATGACAGTATGGCCAAAATACCGGCTTGCATCTTAATACATACCAAACAAGAGTATAGCCGCGGCGCCATCAATACCTCCTGTACTTTATCTACTCCTCCAAATTCGCCTATAATCTCGTCGAGGGCAGTGTCGTCCACTTGGCCCTTGTTTCGAACCTTTTTCACCCATAATTCCGTTGCTGATACGCGATTCACAGCCTCTGTCGTTATATTAAGGCAGGCAAACTTCCTTTTGCATGAGATCAAAACCTTTGACTGACGACGCTGACGCAATGGACATTGAAAGATTGCCTGTTCCGAGTCAAATTCTCCCAGTATTTCAAAGCTATTAATATTCAGCTCAATATTCCTTGCTGTAGAATAATAATCTGCTCAAGCACTTCCCTCTCCTGAAGCCGGTCAATCGCTATCGACTCAACACCATGCAAACTTTTTTCAGTTCTTTACGTCCCGCATCGGTAATTGTCGCGATTTCAAAGACCAGCTTTGGGTGCCCAACTTCAGGATAATTGTGATCAATTCAATTGCGGCAAGGGCCATTCCATTGCCGCGAAATCGCCTTGCCGTAGTGTTATTCGAAGATTATTGTCCTCTGGACAGTGTCTCAGTTCTTTAAGGATATCTGAAAGAGCGGGCTGGCTAAATTCTGGATATACTTCCAGCTCCACGCTAGAACAGAATTAGCAAGGCACTTTGCGATATGGCAAATCGTATCGACCGGTAGAAATGGTAGGTGTGGTACGATACATGGATACGCTTTCCAGATGACTCGATCTATACCTGTAACCACGAAAAAAAGTTAGAGGGCTGCCAGTGCTTGGTTCGCGGATCAAGCTCCATGCTGGAGAGTTGTATCGCATCGTGCCAGAATTCAATCACAAGAGTGCACCACGGGTTGATTTCGTATTTATGGCCAATAATAACATTTAGATTAGCGAGACTACTTTTACGGGTGGAGCATAAACGTTATGTGAATTGAGCCAATCTATTACATGTACTACGGTACTGCAGCAATGATATTTACAGTCTTTTACCGGGTACTACAAATCATTGTAGGGCATAATGAATAGCCCGTGCCGGCTACGGATAGGGGGGTCTGGGGGGTCTCCCCCCAGCCACGGGGGTTTGGGGGCTGGCCCCCAAGAGCACCAGAGGCCGCTGCCATCAACTATCGTGAAATACCAAATAGCCTGTGCGCTGCACAATGGCTATTGGTAACCGCTGGTTACGGCCTGGTACGGTTTGGGCAGGGGGCGGGGTGTTGGGCGTGCGGCGCGGGAGCCCCGTGGTTGGGCCTCAACATGGCGGCGATAAGACATTGCCCCAATGATCCAACACATCCGCCAAAGACATGGCCGATTAGACAAAACCCGGAAAGGCGGCACGTTTTACCTACCATTCTGAGAGCCATTAAAAAGCGGAAAAGCGGCTCTTGTCAGCATACGACGACCAAAAATGTCCTTCAAGTTCAACTGGAGCTTCTTCGACAAGGAGGAGCTGTACGGGCGGTGCTCGGAGGTGCTCTGCGAGACGATGAACAAGAACTCGGTGCCGCGGGTGCTCGTCGAGAAGATCCGGGTCGAGCGGCTCGACTTTGGCACCGTCGCGCCCGACCTCGAGATCCTCGAGATCGGGGACCTCGGGAGCGACAAGTTCCGCGGCATCTTCAAGCTCGACTACGCCGGCGACGCTTCTCTGTCGCTGCGGACGACGGTCGAGGCGAACCCGCTCGCGCTGCCGTTTGAGTCCCACGGCTTTGTCGCCCCGCGGTTTGTCTCCGCCGCGACCTCGCTGCATCTCCCGCTCAAAATCGAGCTCTCCGAGATCAGGCTCAGCGCGATCATCATCCTCGTGTACTCGCGCACCCGGGGCCTCACGCTCGTGTTCCGCAACGACCCTCTGCAGTCGGTCAAGATCAGCTCGACGTTTGACTTTCTGCCGAGCGCGGCGGAGTTCCTCCGCAAGGAGATTGAGGAGAAGCTGAGGGAGTCCTTCCTCGAGGACATTCCAGAGGTGCTCTACCAGGTGACCCAGAATGTCCAGGAGGAGGACCCTCCGCTGTTTTACCACCATCACCGGCAGCCGTCGTTTTCTTCCCCGGGCACCCTGCATCCCAGCCACGAGGAGATTTCGAGCGGCGCAGTGTCTCCGGTAAACCCGCTGTTACAGCAGCCGACGCTGTCGTTTACATCTCTGCCGAGCGCTTATTACGCCGTGAAGGGCGTTTCGGCGCTGCAGGGGTGCAGGGACACGCTGGGGCTGTCAACGCCGTATATTGCGCCCACGGTATCGCGGGCCACCCTCGAAGCGTACGAGCGATCACATCCAAAGAACCTGCCCGAAACGTCGCCCATTGACAAGCTGACGCTTTCGGAAATCGACCGCTATGTGCACTCTAAACTCAACAGGCATAACCGGCCAAAGCGCCGCGTAATCAAGATCAGCAAGCCTCTAGTTGAGGACGAGGATCTCAAGTCGGCGGCAGAGGCGGTTCTTGGCGCGCAAAAGCTGCCGTACTACGGCAAACTGCATCACTCTATGGACTTGGCCTCGTCGACCTCGTCGCGGCCGTACACTTCGCGCTCGTACAAGCTGGTCAGGCAGGTCCATTCGGCGCCGCCCGACTACTCAAAGTGACCGTATTTATTTATTTATTAACTATTTATTTATCAACTGTGCCAATCTATCCACTCCGCCATTTATCTGCTCTCTTTGGGAGTTGTTACGCTGTTACAAGCATTTGTTTGTTACGCTGTTACAAGTACTTGTTGCATTGATACTTTGGTAGTTGTTGCAATTTGCATTGGATAGCATAGTGTACTACGGATTCTGGTTTAGAATAGCGTCTAGAAGCTGGTTCCCCCGGTCACGCTTGTCCACATGCTCCTCCTCATCGTCCTGGGTCGGCTTGATCTGGCCCAAAATCCACGCCTCCTTGAGACTGCGCGTCACAAATAACAGGTCCTCCGCTGCTCGCACCTATCCCTTGTGGGTAAGCTCTGCCCTTGGCTGTGTAGTTTAACTTACAATCGTCGACGCATTGGTCTCAATCTGCAAGGTTTCGCTCGCTATTGTCCCGCGATCCTTGCCCGAGTTCTGCCTAATTAGACCCTTGTCCTCCCTGCACAGTACTTACCGAAGAGAGCGTCACGATCTCAGAGAACTTTGTCAACAGCTGCTCGCTCGCCTGATCCACCCGATCTACGCCCGTCAGCTACAAACGATACAACCCCCAAAAACCTATACAACGTACTGAGTAAAACGGCCGTTCGTTGCGGCACTACCGGCCGTGACGAGCTGGACATGGCAACTCTATTCGGTGATTTCGGTAGTTATTGTTTGGTGGTTATGGTCGACGGCCGGTGGTGGGGTCGGACCTTTCATCTCCAAATCTTATCCCCAGTAAAATGAATAATTTATCGAATAAAGGACTAATTATGATTCTCCACCTCGTCGTACTGTATATATTGTCCCCGTAGATCCAATAAAGTAACCAACTGTAAGAATGGTCTCGCCAAGTTTGATCACTACCGTTGCAATTGCGCTCCTGGGCGTATCCGCCCAGGCCGCCCACCACCACGGCCACCAGGAGCAGGCCCTCCGCGATGCCGAGGGCTATTTGGACCGCCGAGATGGCAATGTCATTCTTGACGGATTCAAGTCGGGTATGACCAATGCTCAGCAGCGGCTCGACGCGTTTGTCCTCGACATAAAGTCCGCCGGCTCCCGCCCTGGGTCGGCCGCCGCAGTGCACCTGATTACGGGGCTCGACGGCCAGATTGACAATATGCTTGGTGTTATTGGCAACGCGTTGAACCCCATTACTGGTGGCATATCTAATGCAGTCATTTCTGTCATTCTCGGCCCGAGTTTCCAGTCGCTTACCGACGGTGTCGAAGTCTTGCTCGGAAACGTTGTTGGCGGCGTTCTGGACATTGCGCTCGTCCCTGCGGCGAGACTTCTCTCGAATAATCTGTCGCAGCTTTCTCATGTGGCTCTACGATACGACATGAAGCCGCAGAGCCAGAAGTTCTCCCAGTACTCGAACAAGTTCAACCAGCTTATCGACGTTGCCATTCAGCACGATGCAGCAAAGAGCCACAAGGGCAAGCGAATGGTGCTAAATGCTCGAGAAGTAGACTCTGCTGGTGCCGCCAGTAGCGCTATGGGGTCGGTAAAGAAGAGCATTGACAAGCTCATTGATAACCTGGGCGAGTCTACAGATGCGGACGCCATCAACGCCTACTCTGTCGCTCTCTCTCAGCAGCTTGATTCTGGACTTATGTCGGCCCATGACGCCGTACAGAAGATTGATCTCCATGACATGGCAAAGCAGGCCATGTTTGCCCCGTTGTTCCAATCGGCTGTAAAAGGCGCTGAGGTGCTCTTCACCAAGACCAACGGCAATCCAATCGACCCCGGAGTGGCCCCAACCATCACCCAGGTTTCTACAAACCTTGTTAGGCTCGCAAAGTTTGCAAATGACCAGAACTTGCCCCAGAATGCTGAGGCTATTAGTGCCATGGCGACTAAACTCCAGAATGTCGCCGGAAATGTCTCCAACAAGTCAAAACGGTCTGACTTGCATGCTCGTCAGGCTGACATTGTCGGAGGCGTCATGTCAGGCTTGACTAATGCTGAGCAGCGAATGGACGCATTTGTTCACGACTTGACCTCGGGCAAGGCTCGGCCGGGCTCTCAGGCTATGGTTAACTTGATTGCTGGGCTAGACGGTCAGATTGACAACCTTTTAGGTATTATTGGCAGTGGATTAGCCCCATTGACGGGCGGTCTTTCGAATGCTGTTATTTCTGTCATTCTCGGCCCAACCTTCCAGTCCCTTACAGACGGTATCGAAGTGTTGCTTGGCAATGTTACTGGTGGCGTGCTAGATATTGCCTTAGTTCCGGCAATGCATCTTTTGGCTGGCAACCTTAAGAATGTGGCCAACGTTGCCGGAAACTATGACATGAAGGAGTTTGTTGTCAAGTTCAACGACCAGTCGAAGCGTGTCAATGATTATGCTTCCAAGGCTCAGCAACAGCATGCTCACCAACAGCACCACTAGCCCACTTAACTACGAATTATACGTGATCAATAAAGGACAGATTGACAGATGCAGTACCGTAGTGGAATTTTTGTAGCTCCCGAAGAGTAGACTCTGTGTGGTTATCTGGCCTTACGCATGAACAATGCCTCCAATTATGTCCCCAATTGTTTTAACTAGGCAAAGTAAGTCACATTCACAGGTCATTAAAATCTAATTTACATATTTTCAAGTTGCTCACCAACAAGATAGGCCTGATCTCGCACCGTCGTCTCCCACTGCTTGAAAATGGAGGCAAGCCCCGAAATGGCGGTAAAGACAATGGCAGTGATTAGAACTGCAGGGTAGGCAAACTTAAACACAAGCTCCTTGGTCGCGGCATCGGCGTTTCTATACAGCACCGTCGTGAACAGACCAAGAGACTTGGGCACGAGGAAGGCAGCCGCCGAGATGCCAAGTCCAGGTGCAACAAACGATCTGAGAGCAATCCCAACGTCGTAATCGTACCAGTTATCACCAATCATGTCCCGGTACCGCTGTACAATGCGAGACTGCGGGAATCGTAGCGTGATATACTCCTTGAACAGCACCATGAGGCCAAGGCCAAGCATGAGGTTAGATGCAAATGAGTACTTGTACTCTTCACCGGGGTTAAAGTACGCAGAGAACGGAATCGTAAAGTAGTGCTCCACCAACGTGCCCAGAATCGATGGCAGAACTACCATCGACATGGCGATTGAGAAAGTTACCTTGGAAATGACCTTAGTCACGTGGAATGCAGTATTGCCCATTGTGCTCTGGTCAATGGCCGAAATCTGATCGTTCAGCAGCTTTCGAATCTTCTCCTCATTGTCCAGTGCAAACAAGAAGGCAAGTACCGGAACAGCACCAATCGGGAACGTAAAGATATCGCTGAAGCTGCCTTCAGGGATTGACAAAAATGTCTTCACCAACAAGCGACCAACAATTAGTGGTAGGGCAGACGCAGTGAAAACAACAAGCCCACCGGCAACCCACATGGCAAGCAGCAAGACAACTATACGCCATCTGAACCCTGGTGGGCGGTACACGACTGAATACTCCTTGAGCTCCTCGAGGTTGGTATTGTTATCATTGGGGATATTCTCAATACGTTCATCGTCCTTGGTGACTGGGATAAAAAGCTTGAGCTTCTTTTTTGTCGTGAAATTGTCGGTATTGGGTGCCCGCACGAAATACCCATTGCGCTCCAGGTACGCCACATTTCGAGCCCTGGCGTCTTCTTCTGTAGCAGCCAGAGTCTCGGCAGTAGTGCTGAACCAAGAACCCATGGTTGGGTATACCCAACGGCCCTGCTCTGCCGTGACCGGCCGGTTGAGTATGAACGACGACAGGCGCAGATGGCCGCAGATAGACGAGAAGAATGCGTCCCAGAACTTGTGGAGCAGGGTCAGGGAACTCGTGATCTTCAGCGCTGCAGGGAGGATTAGAATGTTGTATAAGTAGAGCAACGCATGTCGGTACGCGCTATCGAGAATCTTGGGGAATAAATAAATGGGCAGGAAGCTCACCTCCATCCTGCGCAGCACCCACAGCGGCAAGCCAATGCCCACAACGATAAGCACACTGTAGATACCCGCTGAAATGCCGATTTTGCGCAGCTGAGAGAGTAATGGCCGTTCGAGTACATCCCGGATAGGGTGGAAGTTAGGGTCGTTTGGATCCCGCACAAAATAGAGCACACCAGGACGCATAATTTTCCTGCACAGCGAAACAAACAACGCAAAAGAGAACATATAGAACGTGCCCAAAGTCCAATGTATAAACACGCCAGTGATCGGTCTGTTGACGGTAAATTGATACCTTGCCGTAAGGGTCGTGTTGGGGAAGATGGAGATGATGGCAAAGTCGAGCAGTATACCGCAGCATATAGGGAACACGACCAACTCAATGCCAATAATGGTGATGACCTTGAGGATCGCCTCGATCTGCTTGAGGTAGTTGATAACCGTGCGCTCAATAGACCGTCCTGTGCTGCTCGTGGCGAACCGCTTCCGAGAGTACATGTAGTAGCCTGCCAGGACAAAGATAATCGTGTACCCGAGGAGCGTGTAGGTAAACCGCTCCATAATGCATTGGCCAGGCAAGTGCTTCATTGGTGAGGTTAAAGCCGTCGTGCCAACCACTGGCAACCGCTCAATGAAATGGGTTCGTCGGAGGAGCGCCTCTGCCTCAAGCGACTCACGAATTCGTTCAGTCGACTCTGGCGACTGCACAAATGAGAGGGCATGAGATGATAACCGCATGATATAGTAGAACATTTCATTGCCAAGAAACATACCAGCGTTCAGGCCGTGCTTGAGCGCAATAACACCAAGATTCAGCATAAAGTACCCTGCCACTCGGCCTGTCAGATATGGCACAAAGAAAATAGCACCTGTAATAAGCACGGCCGCCAGCATGGCGAGGCAATGAGTTGCGAAAATACCCACAAGCGGGCCGCGGGCGCCAAACAGATCCAATAGATCCATCTCCTCGCCATCTAAGTCATCAAATTGATCCATTGGCGGGGGTTCCTGGAACTGCGGTGGCATCCGCAGAGGAGCTTGGTCGAAAATCTGGTTCCGATGGGCGTCTGGGAATTGTCTAGGCGGATCTGCCCGGAACATATTGTCCTCATCGTCAGTTCTATCATAGTCGTCTTCTAGATCCTCCTCCTCTGTCTCAAATCCATCATCGTCATCGTCGTCGTGGTGATGGTGGTTGCGACGATGGTGGCGATTCTGATGAGCTCGCTGTTCAATCAGCATGTCCAGAGTCCGGATCATTCGCTGGAGATCAGCCCGAGCATCGGGGTTAGGATTGTTCTCCATCCACAGCGCCAACATCTGTCTACGAGCTCGCAGGTCTTCGACCCGCTGGGGCATGTCCATCAGATGGTGGAGCACCCGATTAGCCTCCTCGTTGTTAATTCGTAGTCTGTCTGCACCTTCTTCCGCTTCCATAAAGTCCCTTAGGTTATCGGCGAACAAGTCGTTCTGGACGACCCACTCCCTAACAATCATGACAATGAAGAACAGCAGTAGCAGCAACAGAATGATAACCTGCCCCTCAAACACATCGAGCATGAAGTTTCGTGCCCACGGGTTAGTAACTTTGGCTTCTACGACCGCAGGTAGCGCCACAATGGATGAGTTCCGCTTTTCCTGGAACGCTTCACGGATGTGTGAGAACGGCTGGCCCAATATCTCAGTGCGGTAAGGAACGCTCTCGGCAAAGAGTGTGTACACATGGATTGCCGAGCTCGACACAAACGGAAGGAGTATGAGCCACAGGAATACTAGCAGGTTCATCCGCACTGCCACCAAAAGCCACTCGTACGAGTCGCTTAGCAGCTTCTTCATGAACATGTAAACCGGAACATGAGCCGGCATATCCGCCGCATACAGCTTGGTGAACCGGAAAGGCGTCTTACAGAGCTCGCATGTAGGCTTCTTCTTGGAATGCCTCAGCCATTCGAGCAGACTAGTTTGGTTAGCTGTCTTTGCATGAAAAAGGGTCCGTCCAACTTACCAATCCTGATGCACAAACTTGATGGATCCGCTGCATTTGCACGGATGGAACAGGGGCTCTTCGGGAGAGCCTTCTCCTCGACAGATTCGACACGTGTCCTGGTCGGTGGGGACCTGGGGGGTATGGCTAGTCGAGCTTGGGGGTGAGTCCATGCTGGGTATCGTAATCCGGTCCGTATCAAAACGCCCACCCGAAGCGGGGTTACTAATATAGATATGCTAAAACGTCCCTTCCAGGTGGAATATTTACAGGCAAGCTACAGAGGGAAGCTCAAAAACGTCCTTTTTTTATCCGCCACTTGGAGTCGTATTTTAGTTGCCAGGCCTCGAAAATTGGTGATGATTGTCGTTTAGATTTGGCCCGGACTTTTTTTGCTGGGTGGTTAGTCACGTGGACAGAATCAGCGCCGCACAAAGTGGGGCGCACCGCCCGGTCGGAAAGAAATGTCTTTTTGAATTCTGGGATTTGTGTAGGAAAAGAGCATTTTGATTAAAAAAAAATTACAAAATGGCTCGTTGCTCATCATACCTGCGGGCGTTTTGTATTACCGTACTTCATTTATCAAGCACCACTAGGAAGCAGCTTCCATATTTTACGGCTATTCCCAGAGTTGAATTGAACTTTTGAAATCAATCTGTGCAGTGGATATAATCATGGTGGCAGAAACAATTCGATGTATCCACCACTGGTGATGCTGTATAGCTGTCTATTGTGGCAAATGAATGCGTGAAAAGACGGTTACACTATAGTACCCGGTGCTACTATTCGCGCATTTCCACCTGAATCCATAAATAGTAGTCTCGGGCAGGGGCGGCCAATTGTTGAGCTCTGTATGGAAACAAACATGCCTAGGTTATATGTACACAAAAACCAGCTTGGTACCGCTGACCGAGACATTAGTTGCTTTCAGTAGAAAATGCCGTACACAAATGGACCTACAAAGTACTATTTACTTACTATGTGGGATAACTGCATGTTATCTTCCAGACTATCAATACAGAAGGAGAGATTTTCTATACGTGTTTCTTCTGCGTGCTGCATCACAGCCGTGTGTTCAGGGGGTTCCGGCATGCTTTACACCACGAAACAAAACCGTGCCCGTATTCCAGAAATAAAAAATAGAGATGAAAGGCTGCGTCTTCCTTCGCCTTGGAAACTTAGTTAGGCTATATGACATTACATGTACTGCATGAAAAACGAATAAATAGATCAATCAAATACTAGGGCACGCCTTAAGTGGTATTGTCGCGGAGTTTAATACCGGTAACACTCAAGCGAGTTGCTGGCGTATAGAAGGAAGGCGTAGCACATCATGGGCGGTACCATTCTGGTGAAGAAGCAGGGTTAGTAGGAGCGGGGTGGTTTATCTTTATTCTTTTAGCTGGACCTGTCTCGCCATCGGACAGGTCGTGATAGAAACCCGTTTTCGCTCTTTTCATAATGTCGCGTTTTGATTGAATGAAGATTTTAGAACGCTCGTCGAGCAAACCTCCAGGATCAAAATACCCCTTAGCGCGAGCACTCTGGAGCTCTGAGCGGGAAAGCTTGCCGAGTACATAATGCTTCCTAAGCTCTCTTTCCGCTGGAGTCGCAGCCTTTGTTTTTGACTTTTTTTCGGAAGGAGAGTGCTGTCTTACTACATTGCTGGCATGCGGTGCTTTCAGCAGTGTATTTGACAGTCTCCTGGCAGTTGCGTTTGGCGCTACTTTGGACTGCGGAGGTTTCTGGTTAATTGTGAATCCTGTAGGGCTCCAGTTTTCTTTGGCTCGCGAATAATCGCTACCATCCTGGAAAGTACTTGGCATTTTCTGGGGTATCTCTGACTCCTGATCGATATTCCACTTTGACCCAGGCAGAAAGACAGCGCCAACGTCTACAAGGTCTTTGCTGGTTTCCGATACGAGTGAATCTATCTCTCTGAATGTCCCGGTCTCGAGTCTGTTCAGCGTGACGGCAACGTGTTCGGGGGTGCCTCCGGGAATCAGCAATGTAAAGCCTTTATAGTGGAGATAAGTCAATGCCTCTGTGAGGAGGTAAGGATGGGCCTTTGAGAGTTTATCAATGCGACGGAGTAGGTCGGTCCGGGAGGTCTGGAGGATGTTCCATTCGGTTGAGTCCATGTGCTCAGGCAGCCGGTAGGACATAAATTGGATGACCAAATCTGCAGCTTGTTTGACATAGTCAGTGGGGTCGCCGTGATTTGCAGGGTTTGTACGCACAGCTGGAATGATAGGAACGACTGGACTGACAGGATTGGGAGGCCGAACATCATTGGCGGAATTCGAGGGCTTGGCCAAATTCTCCAATTGCGCAACTAATGAAAACACGTCGTCAATGTCGGTGGTAAGCAATTGGCGGTGTTCATCCGGAATAAAGTCTATGGCTTTCTTAATAAGAGCTTGGTCTCTGGACAGCATCACTGAGCAATAATATAGAGAAAAAAAGTCCTCTACGCTATCCCAGCCGGTGAATTGAGCCGGACAGGACTTACCATAGAAGGCGTCAAAGAACTTGAATCCCATAAGGGTTCTGACCATATCTTGTAGCGTCTCACTCGCGTCACTATTAGGCGCATACCCGTAGTTGGGCGAAATCCGTAGCGTAGCAAACTCATCGGAGGACATTGTGCGTATTTCCCTGTCGACCTTGACCACGGCGGTCTTGCCGCGGAGATAAAGGTTGCAATCTTTACCGTCGATCTTGATCGATGCGAACTCGTTGCCAAATTGGAAATCACGCAAGTCCTGTAACAGCTCAAGAGTGAACTGCTGGTCAACAAACTGCCATTCTTCCAGTGATGCTGGTGTATCGAGGATGAGACCAGAGACCCCAATATTTTCTAGAGCGAGTCTCAGCTCTCGAGAGTAGCTAAGGATATCTACAGCTGGGATCGTGAACGATTCCACCCTGCTCCTCAAGCTTGACATCTCTCTACTTTTGTATCAAATGTTCAGGCTCTGTGTGCGTAACTGTGTTATGTTTGTGCCGCCTTCGCACGGATACTTATTAGCTCTACCTCATCGACAAGGATAGAGTTTGATCTGCAGGAACCTCCCAAAGCGACATCCACAAACCACTATTGTGAAATATCTGCTTCTGTTGGTGCTGTGACACAGGAAACACGACCTAGTTATACCGTGCACCTATTGTAGATCATGTTGAGACGACCACCAACTGCTATCCGGCTAACACAGGAAGACGTCAACGCATATGACGACGAGCGGGCCAAGAAAAATGAGACTCGAGAAAATGAAAACCGTGATGAGAGAGTAAAGACCAAGGAAGAGAGAATCGGAGTTGGCAAGAAGGGCGATAAAAAGTAAGCTCTTGAACTCCCCCATCTCTTTAGACTGAGAGGGCTCGCTACATCTGCCGCAAGCTGAGAGGTGACAAAGTTGGGTGCTATGGTGCTACCAAGATAATGGCAGGGACCGGTGCCTGTGGTAGGAGTTACCTGCCCAAGTGAATATCCTGTAATTAATCAAACATGCTGTAAATGGCATTGCTTCCTCAGACGAGATTTAATACTACGGTAGTAAAATTGTGCCTGAGCGCCGATATCTGTTCACAATTACAACGCGGTACATGTACCCTAGTCATTTGCCCAATCAATTTGATAAATTATACGAGCTGGCCCTATTCCCCGGAAGCGTAGAATTGCAGAACCTGCCAACAGGGCATAATACTGCTGTGATACGGTGTAATATGTACCCCATTTATAGACGATAGGGGGTGACGCGTCGGGTGGCGCGCGGGGCCGGGACGCGTTTATTGCGAAATTGCGCGACAGAACTCACCAACCACAGAATGACTTCGGCGGATACGAGACGGTCGAACCGCGCGCGACACAAGGTGGACCGCTATGGTGTAGAGGGCTACGAGCCGTCTTCGGGTATGTGGCTTAATTTGTAACGCCCAAAAGGAACTAACCGGGACAGACGAAGAGGAGACAGTGCGGGCCAAGGCACCAAAGAAGCGCACAAAGAAGGCTGTCGTCCAGCCGGTCGCGAACGCGATGCAGAGCCACCTCTACGACGCGCTCATTGACCCGGAGACCTCTCTCTCCAATACTGCGGCTGAGTGGCTCGAGTCGTACGAAGCCACCCCCACTGCGGCGCTCACTGATCTGGTGAACCTGGTTCTCAAGTGTGCCGGATGCGAGCTGCCAATAGCCAATCACGACACAGAGGACTTTGATTCTGCGGGGGAGACCATTGCCCAGGTGCAGGACATGGCGCGCCAGCACATTCCGGCCGAATACCCGATTGTGTCACGGGCCAAGGATATGAAGAACTTCCGGCGGCAGATGACGACCTTTTTCGACGAAATCGTCGTCAACGCCGAAGCCCGAGGGTTGCTTTACTACGGGAGCGACTCTTTGGAGCGCGTCAACGGGTGGATTGTCGTTATTTCGGCGGCCCATTTGCGGGCCTTCCGCCACACCGCGACAGCCATTCTACTCTCCATGATGTACCAGCTGTGCCAGTGCCAGAAGAAGCAGAATGAAATCAAGACTAAGCAGCAGGGTATTGTAAACAGGGCCGGGGCGCGCAACAAGGCGACACTAAACCGGGCCAAGGAGGCTCTGGAGGACGCAAAGTCCAAGGTGGAGAAGCTTGAGTCCGTCATTGGCGACCTTTTTACGTCTGTGTTTGCCAATCGGTTCCACGATGTCGATGATAGGATTCGGGTCGACTGCGTGCGCACCCTGGGAACGCTCGTAGAGGACTACCCGGAGAAGTTTATGGCCAACAGCTACCTGAAGTACTTTGTGTCGGCTATTGGCGATCCGGCAGCACCAGTGCGACAAGAAGTGCTCAAGGAGCTCAAGAAAATATACAACAGGCTCGAGCTTTTCGCTTCGTTCAAGCGGTTCACGGACCGGTTTCAGAACCGGTTCGTGGATATGGCGCTTATGGATGTAGACAATGGCGTGCGGCGCGCAGCAGTAGACTTGCTCAGCATCCTCGCTGCGAACCAGCTGCTCTCTGTGGCAAACTTGGAGCGTGTTCTCGAGCTAGTGCAGGACAGCGATCCCCATGTGCGCAAGGAAGCCGCACGACTACTAACTACAAAGGTCTGCGAAGCCGAAGTGGCCGAGTTTGAGGGAATTACCGCCGAGGAGCTCGACGAAATGAGTATGGAGCTCTCTGAGCAGACTAAGGCGCCTTATTTGGAGTTTAGACAGATTGCCAAGGAGATCATCAAGTACGCCACCGATGCCGTCAACCACGAGGCCCTAAAGCCCACCCAGATTATATACAGCCTCATCAGGGGCCACGAAGAGTACCCTACTCAAATAGCGCTTATTGCCGAGGCAATGTTCGGTGCGTCTCAGAAGATTGCGTCTGAAAAATGGGTGTGGAAGGATCTTGCCCTGCAACTGCGATATGACTTCAGCTCATTGACGAGCCATGAAAAGCAATTCCCCAAGATTCGGCAATACCTCAGTGCTTTCGAGTTAACCGAGGAAGAGAAAGCTGTTCTACTTGATGTGCTGTACGGATTCGCCATTAAGTCTTTGGACATCGCGGCAGAGAAGCGTAAAGGTACGAAACTGCGCCCCCAATCTGATATCGACGCGGCAGTTGCGGATGTCCAGCTCGGACTCATCTCTGAGATACCTCTGCTTCTCGACACATTCCGGTACTCTCCTCGGATGACGGCTAAAGTGCTGAAACTCGCGACGCTGATCGATCCCAACTTCTACTTCAAGTCTGGCAAGGAAGAGGAACAGACTGATGCATTTAACAAGTACCTGAAACAGTTCCTGGACACGCTGGATAGCGATATTCTTTTCCACTGCAGAACTCTGTTTGCCCTCAGCCTTGCTCCGACCAGCTCTTTCGAGGAGACGGCACAGCAGCTACTGTCCAATGCATTGGGCGATATGGCATTTGATGTCAAGCAGAAGCTGACTGATGTTGACTCTGTGGACAAATTGGCGATCATTCCTTCCCTTACAAGAGTTCAGCAATTATCTACAGTGATAAATGTCAGCTCTTTCGTGGAGCTGGATGTTTCAGTGGATCAGGCCCTGGGGGACATCCTGATTGGTACTCTAGGAGGCCCGACCCCACAGAACGCTACGGCATTTGACTTGCTGACAGTAGAAATTCTCAAGAACTACGCTATTTGGAAGCTTGGCAGTTTTGTCCGTGACGATTCAGCTGGTACGCCTGGTAGATCAATTCAACAGGATGTTGATCTCCTGCAGTCCATCATTTCACAGTTCGAAACCATTTCCCGAGCTCCTGAAATGCCAAAAAGCTTGAAGGCGCGAAAGGAAGGAATTAAGCGGTACGATACGCCACTCAACACCGCATTGAAAATTGGTCTCATTGAGATTATCACCACACTTAAGATTGCCAAATCAGATCCAAACCTCTCTGACCATGGCAGTGAAGTTCTGGAATCCCTACCGGAGAGCTTCAGCGATCTATCCGAAAAGGAAATAATGGTTCTTTTCCTTGCCAAAGAGAGCAAATATGCTGAAACCGTGTCCAAAGAGCTTGACGAGGCTGTTCTAGATGACGAATTGCTTACGCTTGGCGACGATGCTGATGAGTTCGACGAGTCTAATTATGACCTTATGGATGTGGAACCAGAAGAGCAAGAAGGGGAAAAGAATGCTATTGCGCTTGATGCGGAAATATGCTATTATGCGGCAAAGATCAATCTTGCCGCGCTCTGCAAACTCATTCGTGTCGACTATGAGTCGCGCCTGGAATTCAACTTGTCTGCTCTCTCCGCAAGATTCGCGCGAGTTATGGCTGCGACTGCCAAACAAGAGCCAAAGAAGCGAAAACGGGCTGGAGATGCTCATGAGAGCGATGTGAATATGGAGCTGTGATGGCGATCCAACTATCGCGTGTAATGATTATAATGACTATAGAGAGTTCTACCAGTAGTTCAATTGGGATAGCGAGAATATTAATATTTAACCATGAATGAATTCTGCCAGAGACAAGTGAATAGCGGATAGTAAGAAAATTAATAATTAACTTGAGTGAATAATATTACAGAGGTATATGCAAAATAGTTTTATCGTTTTTCGTATGCACTCTTGGCCAAGGCCTCCAAAGCTTCGAGCTCTCCACTTCGTTCGCACATTTCTCGGAAGATCGAGTCTTTCTTTTCCAAGAGAACGTGGGGGTGGTCATACTCCTTGGCCGTTCCATCACCCAAAACAAGAATCTTGTCGTAGTCTATGATAGATCGAAGTCGATGGGCCACGGTAAGAAGTGTGGTGTGTTGGAACTCTTGCCGGATAGTCTTTTGAATCTGGGCATCCGTTTCATAGTCGATTGAGGCAGTCGCTTCATCAAGGAGCAGCACCTTTGGAGACTTGAGAAGGGATCGCGCGAGACACATGAGCTGTCGCTGGCCCTGAGAAAGATTTCCACCACCTTCCGTAACTGGAGAATTGAGATTCAGGAACTGGTTAACGTTCTCCGGAATCGCAGTCAAGCTCGACGTGCCAGAAACAGTAGACGCAGGGGAAGCAGCCTCTGAAGGTATCTCAGAGATGAGATGAACTCGTCGCAATGCTTCAAAGATCTCTGCATCCGTGTACTCCAAGAATGGATCAAGGTTCGATCGGATAGTACCAGTGAACAAAGTAGGGTCCTGGGGGATGATAGCAAGTGCTTTTCGAAGGTCCTTCAAGCCAATCGTAGAAATGTCGAGCCCATCAATAGTGATTCGACCAGCGTCCGCTTCTAGGAATCGGAACAGCGCTGTAATGATGGTGGACTTGCCAGCGCCCGTTCGACCAACGATACCGACCTTGCTGAATGAGGGCACATCGAACGACACATCCTTGATCACAAGTGGCAGTTCAGGGGCATATCGAAGCGAAAGCTTATCAAAGGTGATTTGACCCTGAGACGGCCAGTTTGGTGGTGGCCTGCTGCTCTCAATGACCTCCGGAGCCTCACTTTCAAGACTAGAGTACTCTCTCACTCGCTCAACAGAGTTCATGTTCATCTCAACGTCGGCATAGAGCCGTACAATCCACAGTACGAGGTCGTTGAACGTCAAGGCATAAGACAGAGAGAGACCGGCCCAGCCAGCATCGATCCTGCCCATGCTCAACATAATGGAAGCAGCCGCAGTGAAAGCAACGAGACCGCCAGTATTGTCAATACGGAATGCAAGCCATCGATTTGACACCCACAAGTAGAAGAAAGCCCGATTGTTAGTGTCAACCTTGGTCAAGTTTTCCCGCAAAAATCGACGCTGGTCACCATATGCCCGGATTGTAGTGACACCCACTAAACTCTCACCAAAGTGCTGGTAAATTGGAGACTTTGTAACAGCATCAATCCGCTTGAGCTCTCGAGAAGATGCAAGATAGAAGACGCCAATAGCCCAGTAGATGGCAAAGATGAAAACTGCACCAAGAAGGAAAGCAGGGGTAATGAATGCAATAAGCAGGGCGGTGGAGGCAGCACCAAGCACACAGTGGACAACTGCAGCAGATACAGGAGCCAAATCTTGGTCAATGCCCTCAACATCCTTGGAAAACCGGTTCATAATTCGGCCAATGGGAGTAGAGTCGAAGAATCGGCACTTGGCTCGCATAACACTATTGAGCAAATCATTGAACATCTTTCGAGAGGCCTTGAGACTACCGTAGTAAATGATCCACGACTTTGCCGAGGCACCAAGCATGTTAATGATACCAATGAAGAGGTACATGCCGAGGTAGAACCCGGTACCGTGTGCCTGCTTCGTAGCCATAGCAGTAAGCTCACTGTTGGAAGCCCGGATAACCTTGCCCATATGCGAAATAGAAGAGGCAAAGTAGCTGACAGTAGGACCAATACCAAACGACATGATAGTAGGGTCTTGCGTCGTCTTCATACCATTCTCAGTCCACTCACGAATCCACCACGACTGTGCAATATTGGCCAGCTGCTGGATCAATAGGAAGGACACCAAGAACATCCAGAACCACTTTGAACCCATAGCAGTGATGTAGCTCGTGTACACTTTCCGGTCAACAACGCCACGAGACATCGTCTCTTCCTGAACAAGCTTCGGAGGAGCGGCAACAGGAGACGCAGGAGAGGTGGGCTCAGTCCCCGAGTTCTTCTTGCCTTCGATTGCACGTCGTTCAGCCATATCAGCGAGTTTCTTAGCAACCTCTTTGCCAAGAGACTTACTCTTCTTCTTGTTGATGTCGATGAGATTCGTTACAGAGCTGACACGTGGGGTCTGAGCTTGGGAGGCACTTCGAGAAGTGCTCTGGGAAACGTTGGACTTGATGAGTTCATCACTTCCCAGAGCACCAGTTTCAATAACATCCTTTGGAGTTCCCTGGGCACGCACGCGGCCGTTCTCCATGCACACCACCTTATCTGCCTGTCCAATTGTAAGAGCGACATTGTGGGAAACAAGGATGATTGTTCGGCCGACAGTAACAGGCCCAGTAATGCAGTTCTGGTAAATGGCCAAGGCAGTGTGAGAGTCAACGGCACTCAAACAATCATCGAGGATGAGGTGTCGCGATCGAGAATAGATGGCTCGGGCAAGCGAAATCCGCTGCTTCTGACCACCAGACAGGGCAATACCCTTCTCACCAACCTCGGTCTGGTCGCCGGCTTCGAGGATCTCAAGGTCACGGGTCAAGGAGCAGGCCTCAATGACCTGGTTGTACCACTCCTCGTTATACTCGTTGGCGAACAAAATGTTATTTCGCAGAGTGTCGTTTAGCAGCCAAGCTTGCTGCGCGCAATAAGCTACAGTCTCAGTAAATCCAGTAGTAGGGTCGATCTTAACGTCCTCTCGAGCTTCAGCGCCAGGGAGGAAGATCTTTCCTTCTTCCAAGTCCATTTCTCCAAGCAACCCCATAAGCATGGCGGTCTTACCTGAACCAGTGGGTCCCACAATAACAGTAAGATGCCCGGCTGGGAAATCAACGCTGATTTCTCGCAACCGGAAACTATCGTCGGTGCTATCCTTGCTGTCGCCCCATGAGAGAGTAGCCTTCTCAAAGCCAATGTACGGAGAGTTAGGACCCCGGACGTTATGCTTGCCAAGCTGCTTGTACTTGTTGGTCTCGGGCTCGTTGAGGAACTTTTCAATTCGGTCAACAGAGACCTTGGCCTGGAGTACGTTAGAGGTCATATCAGCTAGCTGGTCTGTTGGAATTCGCATGATGTTGAACAGAGTAAGGGCAGTGAAGGCAATTGGACTGGTAAGAGTCTTTTGCTGGAGCAGTGTGTACGATGCAAAAGAGATAACAGTGACGATGACAGGAGTACCGAACCACACAGCAGCACCAAAGGACCATAAGAGGTACCGCATTTTGAGCACCTTGAGCTCTCGGTCCCTAACCTCGGAGACACCCTGGGCAAATTTGTCCTCCCAAGCAAAGTACTTGATGATTCGGATTGCCTGCAATACCTCATTGGTCTTCTCCACACGCTCGTCAGTGACAGACATGAGCTTACTCTGGAAAGAGGCGAATTTTTTGGAGATCCAGTAGTTGACCGGCATGAGACAGAACATTCCGGTCACACCGACGAGGGCGCTCCAGTCAAGAACCAGATATAGGGCCAAAATGGCGACGAAGATCTGGAGAATACTCGAAACGAAGAAGTGTAAATAGCCGCAAATTTCGGAGACTTTGTAGGCGTCGATAGCCATGAGGTTAATGATCGATCCCAGGTGCGCCTGGCCGGCCTCTTCCTTTTCATCGCTATCATCTTTCTTCGATTTCTTGTCGCCATCTTTAGGCCCGTCGTCATCCTCCTTTTTGGAGGCCACTGCGGCCTTTCGCCGGAGCGCCTTGGCATAGACCTCGCCAATGAGAATGGCCTTCATTCGGACGCAGATACGTCGCCCAATAAAGAGAGACTGGGAGGTGCAAATAGAGTCGAAGAAGGCAAAGAAGAGCACACCAAACACATAGAGCCACGCAACACTCTGCGGCGTACCACTGGGGTCATCAATGTAGTCGAGGATGAACTTGGCCAGAAGCGCTGGACCAAACACGGTGAAAGCATTGAGGATAGCGTAAATGGCCGAGACGCCGAGCTGCCTCTTGAAGTTGATCGCCAATCGCGCCGCAAACTTGTAGCTCTTTGAGATCGTACGGAAGTGCTGCAAAACCTTGGGAGCACGGTCATCCTCCCGCAAGTCCCACACGTCCTTCAGGGTCAGGCTCTCCCAGTATCCCTTCCAGATGAGCGGATTGATGAAGGAGAAGGTGATGAGAGAGAACAAGCTCGACGTGCGCTCATTGTTTGGTCGCAGGCCATCGGTGATATAAATATGAGCGGGCCCGTTACCCGAGGTCGCAGAGAAGCTGAGCACAAACAAAACCAAAGAAAGAACCCACTGTGCCAGGTAAAAGTGCTGGGACTGGGCCGAGTACGGGTGGTACCGCGAAGACCGGACCGCAATCGAGTTGAGAACGAAGGAAATGGGATACAACGTTGTCGAATGGTACCACAGGCCACCAATTAGCGGTTCCTCTGAGTTAATACGCGAGAAACGCACGAGAACCAACAAAAAGCAATAGATCCAGAATGCAGCTAGCACATAAGGGGTCATTGGCGAACCGGTCAAAAACTCGCCACTAATGCTAGGGACCCAAATTGCGGCAAGAGAGAGCCCAACCTGGCATGCCACACCGACCAATTCGAGGGCTACCCGCGCTCGCTCGGCCGAGGAACGCACTACGGTGGCTATGACTACTTTGGACTCGGGGCTCGATTGGTCCTCGGGAGACGCATCAGAGTCACTCTCCTGAGGCGTAGTGAAAATAGAGCCATAGCTCCTGTTCTCTCGGACGTAATTGCCCTCGTTTTCAGCGCCATCGACGCCCTCGGTGTCATCGGCTAGAAGCGGACGGTATGCTGGATCGCTTAGCACCTGGGACCTGAGCTTCTTGAGATGCGGGTATACGCTCACTCCCAGGACAACCAGCGAAACGCCTGCGGCCGCCGCAAACGGATCCTGTTGCAAATACCTAGCATTGTTAGTTGTTTCCTCGAGTTTCATTTAGTGTCCATACCTCTGCTTGAAGCACGCGGTAAAGTCGTCCACCAGCCAGGCCGGGCCGGAACATGTGGTATTTCCGGGACCCATATTCGGCGAAATAACTACAACCCGTCAAAATCTAACTGACAAAGTCGAAAACTTTCAGAGAGATAATATGAAAGGTAATCACAAAGGTCTTATGTAGCTGAGGAGATTTTGCATGCCCGATGAGGGAGGCTGGGCCCGACCCGAGGGGTCTTACCGCATTAGGCAAGTTAGGCGTGGCCCACCGGCGTGCAATTTTAACGGCGCTCGAGACAGCGCTGCCTAAACGGGAAGTTCCCTCGATCAGATAAGTAAATAGCCCACAAGGAATTCATAACGGACCGCGGCGGTGGGACTTAAATGCCTCTTGTCGCCTTTTATGAAATCTGGCCCGCCATTTCGACAATGCGATATGAATGGCCTGCAGAATGGGGGGAGGTACTACATTGTAATGAACCAGCGGGGAGGCATACGTATGTAGGTTGAGCGAGATTCTACGGCGCCAGATTATGCCGTGCGGCTATCTCTGTATTAAAATCCTTATCCCTGTACTCAGCCAACGCGGTACCAATAGATTGTGAGCCATTGTGTGTCACAATCCATCATCACCCAAGGCAACGCGCTGATCACCCCTTATCACTGCAAAATAGCGGTATGGCACGAATAAATAACTATTAAGAAAAAAACCTTAATTACATCACTGAAACAGTACTCGTTCCGTCCTGGAAACGGGCTCTGAAGATTCGGTTCGCCGAGTTGAACAGACCGTCCTTGAGACTGACCACAATGAACTGGCTCGATGAAAACCGGTTTTTGATCATGAGGCCTACATTCTGGGTGTGGTGCAGATCGAGCGCCGCATCAACCTCGTCAAGAATGTACATCGGGGCGGGCTTGAACTTCATCAACGCTAGGATCAGCGACAGAGCAATAAGCGACCGCTGACCGCCAGAGAGCTCTGCCAGACTGTCCTTCCATACCCCGCCAAGCGATACCTTGACCTCAAGACCCTGGGTGACATCCTTGTTCTCGGGAGGGACAAGCTTGCAGAACCCGCCCGGTAGCAGGTCGCCAAAGATCTTGCCAAACTCCTCCGAGACAATCTCCCACGTCTCGACTAGAGCCTTTCGCTTGTATTCGTCCAGGCTGTGAATTGTCTCCTCAATCTTCCGCTTATCCTTCTCAATGGTCTGGATCATCGTCTTGAGCGAGGCCTCCTTCTTCTCAACGTTCTCTATCATGTTCATGACCTTGGAATTGACCATGTTCTTCATACCCTTGAGCCGCTCCGACAACCTTTTGAGGTTCCCGCGGCACTCGTTGATATTGACGTTGTGGAAATCGTATGGGGTATTTGGCTGTCCAAAGAATTGCTCCTGGTCAGGGATCCACTCGTACTGTTCAACAAGGTTCTGAAGACCCGACTTGAACCCGTCCCGGTCTTTCTGAAGCTTCTCAACTTCGTGCTTGAGCTTCTGGCACTCGAGGCCATTCTCAGTGACAAACTTAGTCTTGGTGTTCAACGTCGCTTGGTACTCATTGAGCTCTCCGTCGATACCTACAAGAGCATCTTTCTCCGTTTCGAGCTCCTTTTCAGCTGCGGCCTCAGATGCCTTCGCGCCTTCGAATTGCCCACTCAGCTCCTTGAGACCGTCCTCAAGCTCAGCAATAGCCTTCTTCTTCTCTGCTAGTTGTTCCTTGGAAGACTCCAGATCATCGCTAATCTGGCCATTCTCGACCTGTGCCTCTTGGTAGTTGGCAAACTTCTCCTTGACCAGCTCTTTCTGAGCTTTGATATCGGCGTCAAGGCCCGAAATGTCCTTCTTCAGTTGCTCGAGCTTGCTTCCCTTGTTGTTCTTGAACTCGGACATTTCCTTTTCGATACGAGTCACTTCAAAAGACGCCTCCTCGGCTTCCTTCTCGTCAGAAATGACCTTCTGTTGGAGCGACTCAACCTCCTCGATTCTTTCCCGCAATTGGTTGAGCACAGACGCATTGCTTCCTTGCTCAATTTGCTCCCGGGCCAACTTGATCTCGTGCGCCTTGAGGTCCATCTCCTTTTTGAGGCTCTGACATTTCTCCATGAGGGCGTTCTCTGCACGCAGTGTCTGGCGCGTCTCAGAAAGTTCGGCCTGCTTCAGCTTGAGCCGGTTGTTTACCTCGTTGTATTTCTGCATCGTAACCAGCAAACCGCCGTCATTATTCGCCTTACTGCCTCCAGACAGAGTTCCCATAGGGTCATACACATCTCCGTCGAGAGTAACCGTCTTAACACGCACTTTAGGATCGAATGTCACCTTCTTAGCAGTCTCAGCATCTTCACAGATCAACGTAGATCCGAACACATACTCCATGGCGGCAGTCACCTCGGAGTCATAACCAATGAGGTTCAGTGCCAGGTCAACCTTGTTCGGAGCAATGGTCTGAGCAGCTCCGAGCTTTTCGGCTGATACTTTGAACGATTTGATCTGGTTGAGCGGAATAATGGTCACCCGTCGTCTCAGCTGGCCCTTTTGTAGCAGCTGTGCTGCCGTAGCGTCTGTGTCAACAACCACGTGGAATAGTCGCCCGCCAGCACACACTTCCAGTGCAGTTGCACCCTTGTAGTTCTTCTTGTCCAAAGTGAATAACTGGGCAATCAATCCCTTGACACTTGATGGGTTGAAGTTAGGCGTCGGCTTGGAGTAGTTGAACTCAATGTTGGAGATACGTCTCTTCATGTTCTCTAGCTCGCTGCTGATTTCCCGGACGTCATCTATCAACTGAGACTCTTTCTTCTTAAGAGCGTCAAGTTTACCAGGTACCCACCCAGCTTGCTCCATTTTGCTCTTTAAGGACTCGTGTTCAGCCTCCATCTGCTCCAGCTTCTTGACAGTTGAGGACCGCGAGGCCTCAGCCTTGGCGGTCTTTCCCTGGTCGTCTTTGATCAACTTCTCGAGGTGCTTTATCCGTACCTTGGCTTGCTCGCATGACGTCTGTGCCTGGGTCACCTTTGCGCGAGCCTCATTCAGCTGCGTTGCGTAGCCACCCTCTGTACCCTTGGAGGAAATACCCGTTTGCAGAGACCGTAGAAGCTCCTCTGTCTTGGTGTATTTGTCGTTCATAGTACTAAGAGTTTGGTTTGCATCTTCGTACTGCCTCTTGATGGATTCGTAGTGCTCCATGCCGCTGTCCACCTTAGCTTGCAGCTCAGCAATGGAACGTTCCAATTCTTGGACTGAAGAAGTCTCCTCGGCGATATTACTCTGCTTGATTTCGATAAGGGTATTTATTCGGGCAACCTCCTGCGAGGTGTCTTTCAGCTTGCGCTCCAGAGCCTGGAATCGACCTCCCTTCTGGATCTGGGCCTCCTTGCGCTGCTTCAATGTTTTGATCTCTTCCTCCAGGTATATTATCTCGCTCTTAGCCTTGTCAATGGCTCGCTCCTTGGACTCCAGGAGCTCCCGCTGCTGCTCGTAGGTCCCAGAGATGTCTCGCCCTCGCTCAGTATATTTGAGATAATCGTGGGCGACTACGACTTTTTCCAGCCTCTCGAGACTAGACTGGGCCTGCTGGAACTCCAGGAATGTTCGCTTCTCGTTACGCAGGTTCTCCAGCTTGGGCTCAATCTCCTCATTCAGCAGCTCCAGGATCTCCTCCACCTTCTTCTCCTTCTTTGCCATTGTCTTGATCGCTTTCTCTCGCCGGTCCTCGAACATTCGCGTCCCCGCGGCCTCCTCGATCAAAGCAAGAATCTCTGTCGACTTCATGTTGAGCACCTTGGTGATCCGACCTTGCATAATCAGGAAGTTGGGGTTGTTAATGTTCAATTGCACGGACTGGAAGAGATGCTGTACTGTCTGCTGCTGTGCCCGGTGGCCGTTGATGAGGAACTTGGACGTGCCGCCAAGCACAACCTGCCGGGTGATGGATATCTGCGGCTGATCCTCGAACCCGATGGGGCTCTTCGACCGGTCAGAGTTGTCAAACACGATGGTGACACTCGCTTTGGTTACACCAGCCTGGCCACGCTTGTAAATCAGGTCCTGGAGGTTCTGGGCACGCACTGTGCTCATGGTCGTGATGCCGAGCACGAAGCATATCGCGTCTAGAATGTTGGACTTTCCCGAACCGTTCAAACCGGTGATACAGTTGAAGGATGCGTCCCATCCGGTAATAACTGTTCTAGTCGCATAGGATTTGAACCCATCGATGATGAGTTCTTCGACTTTCATGACTCTCGCGTCGCGTTGTTTTGATTTTTTTTTTTGGTGATGTCTTCGACAGGGGGTTTTGGCGTAAACAAACCGCCTATCACGTGATTCCCGCGCATATTGCTACATTTTCCAAGCAGCGCCGTTAACCAACCGGTAAATCAGCGGTACCTGAATCAAATGGCATTGCGCCGCTGAATTACATTTAAAAAGTTGCCCTCTTAGCTCTTGAATTTTTAACATTTTTATTATGGCTCGTTGTGGAAGCTTGAATGTGCGTGTATTATTCTATCACCTGTAATCTACCGGTACACTGTACATTGCACTCTACCGGTAGCTTTATACCAGGTATTTAGGTAAAAGATATTCTAAAGATGATCATTATGCATATCCAATCCGCGAAGCTATCGACAACAATTCAAAACAACTACAGCTATATTGTTGCGGAATTTTTAGAAATTCACCCACCATTCCCATATATAATGTACAATTGATGGTGCATATTATGACGAGTTCAAAAATTGTCCAACTGAAAAGTACAGTACAGTGTACCGGTAGGTGATTATGGTTAATTAGCTGAATCCGAGGAAAGGCGGACGACAGTAGTATCGTTCCTTATGACGTCTGCAAGGATAAAATTCCGTTGATTGATTTCAGCATATCGGTACGAACCAAATGTCGTAGGTTTACTCTCGGAGGACGATGTAAAAAAAATAGAGAATACAGAGCTATTAACATGGGGCCGCTATCACAATCTGGATCTTGGACGACGTACGGTACAGTACAGTTCCTGTGTAATTTTGCGATACCAAACCCGGTACTGTAATTGTGGGAAAACAAGATCATTAGCAGCTCTAACACCTACATATACCTATGGGCACATTTTCAAAGTTTTTCTGGTCCGTCCACAAAAATTGTCATAATTGGATGTCTCTATCAATTGTTGAGCAAATCCAAGCAAACCTATGTAAACCCCAACCCTACCTTGGGGTTGTATGGTGCGGCTGAACAGGTGGGGTGAGATCTGATAAGTCCCAATTAGTGCCGCGACTAGAACCCTGGCGGTTAATCCTTTGAACGGACGATAGATAGATAAGGATGGCCTTAGGTTACAAGCTAACGTATTATAATTTGTCTGCGTACCTGGGGCTCTGCTTTTGCTCGGTATCGTTTGTCGTGTTTCTGAACTCGACCCAAGCTTTTGTCCTTACTGAGATTCTCGGCATAACCAAGAATATTGTAAGTCATTAAGGAAGGGACAATGAATTGTGTGTTAACAGTCAAATAGGGTCAAAAAGCTGGATTCTTAGGGTTTTCAGATGAAGTGCTTAGTATTGTCCTTGCCCCTATGTGGGGTACTCTCAGTGACAAGATTGGGACCCGACTTGTTGCTTCTTTTGGTCTACTAATTACCGGGCTGGCGTTTTTGGTTTATACTATGGTGGATAATTTTATCCCTGACCTGCTGCTGCGTAGGCTCTTTTTTGCTATTGGTGCTTCTGCTAGCTTGTCCATGATGACTGCAATTCTCGCTGAGGTTTCGGCCATGAATCTATTCAATGGTAATTCGGGCACAATAGAAGATCCATTACTCCCAGAGACCAATCCTGCTGCAGAAGAATCAAACGACGACGAAGTTCGAAAGCCTAATGGTAAGATGGCAGGGCTTGTAGGGACCTCTAGTGGGCTAGGCGCGCTTGGGGCTGTGTTTTTCCTCTTACCATTGCCAACGACATTGGACCCAAACCAAGAGCATCCTGCAGCGTCTCTCAAGTCTGCATATCAAATTGTTGGTGGAATTGCTATAGCTGCGGCTGTCGCCTTGTTCTTTTCACTCCACCAAAAGCCCTACGATTCCGACGCCACGTCTTTGGCACAGCACTTCAAGAGTTATGTCGCGTTGCTGAAGCGAGGGTTCGCCGCTACGAACGATGATCAGATCAGCCTAGGCTACTTTGGTGGGTTTGTCGGAAGATCATCGGCTGTGCTGACGACATTGTTCATTCCCATCTTCGTAACAAAGTGGTTCTACGAGCAAGGTGTTTGCGAGGTGCCAGTGACAGAGATTAAAACTGGATGCCACGACGCTTACATCTTGTCTTCCATTATCACTGGCGTTGTCAATCTATTCATGTTGATATTTGCGCCTATCTGGGGTGTGCTTAGCGACAGCTACGGGCGTAGCCGCACAATTGTGCTCTCAGGTCTGTCGGGGCTTGTAGGGTGCGTTGGGTTTGCCACGATCAGTGATCCGCACCACTGGATGGTGTTTGTTATGGCGGTGTTCCTGGGTGTTGGAAGTATTGGTACTATGACGAGCTCGATGAGTCTCTGCACCGACGTCAAGAGGCAGCATAGCGGGTCTATTGCTGGTGTATACTCTTTCTTTGGGGGGCTGGGGATTCTGGTCATGACGCTTATTGGCGGGTACCTCCAGGACATTTTCAAGGGCTCACCATTTTTGATCCAAGCTTTGTTCTACGCGGGGTATTTACTTTGGACGCTGAGTTAGATATTAGATGTATGCATTAAAATTACAGGAATCCATCAATCGGCAAATAAGGTTTGAGGAATTCGCCATTTACCACGGACATTCGGTAAATAAGGTTTGACAAACAAAATCTTCATAATTTTGAACAAATACCGGTATTGTATATTCTGGTTATTATCGCATAGCCAACCCTGCGCCAAATGTTACCTTGTAAATATAATACGGTAGATGCCAGAAGTTGTATCCGGTAATTGCGGTCGGTTAATGTACCGTCGAATATGGTTAAGGTTCCCGGTCAATTCAGCAACCGGTAATACACTAGTAGCTAGCTCAACTGGCAGCACCAGCAACACTAATCGACTGTGGCGGCGGGAAATGACGATCCACGCATATCATCGTGCTTTGTAGGGTAGCGAGAGTAAACTTATAGTAGGAGGTCAGTGTAAATCATCAATATATTAATAGGCATACATTCATAAATATCGTACCGTTTTGTTTACAGGAAATAAATAAAGGTGTCGTTAGTCTCGTCGCTGCTTTGGCTTTCTACCCGGTCGCCTGCCCGGACCCCTAGGAGCCATGCCTCCGCGGGTTGGTTTCGGGGCTGTTGCTTTGCGCGTAGCATCCAGCTCCTTCCAGCGATTCCGAAGAGCGCCAAGGGCCAAGGCGACCTCATCGGCCTTTGCTTTCCACTGCTCGTCCTCGTCAAGGTCAAACGTGTAGAGCTGTTCAATGGCCGTCCGCACGGCCGCTGCGTCAATTAGAGCGCCTAATGGCTTACTTGAAGAGACGGGGCCCGACAACGCAGAGGAAGAAGAGGAGGAGGAGGCAGGGGACGGCTCCGCGGGAGCCTGGGCTACTGCCGTGTCATCGGGCGCCGCAACCTGCGGGTCGCTTTCCTTCTTAGACGAGTCCCGGTACTTTAGGACGACGGTCTTGGAGAGCCTACTCATTTCAGCACAATATACGAAGATACGGAAAATACAAGGACGGATAAACGAGTTATAGGGACCGACACTAATACAGGCAAAAACGAATGAAAATGCGAGCTATGAGACAATCTGCATCAGCGTTGGGACAAAAATCTTAGCTCAACATGAGGGCGAGCTAACGAGCCGGCAGGCAAACTCAATTTACAGCTACGGGCGGCTAGGGCAGAGGTCTTGGGAGACGGCGGGGAGGATATTTTAAAAGGCTCATAATTACAACAATATATTTTAATTGAAAAATTACTCCTTGGTCTTCTGGGTACCTCGCAGCAAACCGGTTCGTCGGGCGGCGATAAGACCAATCTTCTGACCTGGGACGGAGCCTCGGGCAACAGTAGATGGCTTACCAATGTGCTGGTGGTTACCACCACCGTGTGGATGGTCGACTGGGTTCATAGCGATGGCGGAGGTCTTTGGCCACGAGTTTCGCTTGACCTTGTACTTGTGGTAGGCGTTACCGGCCTTGAGCAATGGCTTGTCGATTCGACCACCGCCGGAGACAACACCAATGACACCTCGGGCAGAGGATGGGACGATCTTCTTGGCGCCGGATGGGAGTCGCAGTCGGGTCTTGCCGTCCTCGCTGTGGCCAATGACGATAACGTAGTTACCAGAGGTTCGGCCGAGAGCACCTCGGTCACCAACCTTCTCCTCAACGTTGGAGAGAATGGTACCCTCTGGAACAGCGCCGACTGGCAGAACGTTGCCAATGGTCAAGGAAGCCTTCTTACCGGCGTAGATGAACTGGCCAGTGTAGAGACCCTCGTTGGCGATGAAGGTCTCCTCACGCTGCTTGTATCGGTATGGGTCTCGGAAGACAACCTTGGCGAGTGGCGCACCTCGGCCTGGCTCGTGGATGATCTGCTTGACGACACCTCGAATGTACCCGTGTCGCTCGGCGTAGTCAAGAGTTCGCAGCTGAGCAGCGCCCTTTCGAAGTCGCGTGTGCGACTTGAAAATAGAGCCAGCACCCTTTCTCTGATTTCGAATAACTCGACCTATTCCTCCGTTAGCCCAGCGCTACGTCGTTCCTTCAACACTTACCCATTTTTTTACTGTTTGGTTGGTGGTGGACAGTGAGTGGATGGACTGAAAAATTGTGATCGTTTGTTTGCGTGCGTTGGGACTCCGGCGCTGGGCCGTGCGGCTGTGCGCCCCTGGGGGGTTTCGCTTTCCTCCCAACTCCGCCTGCCTACTTGGGCCGCGCGCGCGCCGCCCTTGTGACTGCGGTATCAAAATTACCCAGAGAGAACCCGAGAACGTGAATATTTAGGAACACAACCGGCGTAGCGTACTTGGGGGCTAGCCCCCAAACCCCCAGAGCTGGGGGCCAGCCCCCAGACCCCCGTATCTGTTTCTTTCTCTCTATAGCAGTATGCGTATTATGGTATATCGATTGGTTTGTGTAATTGACATGTTGGTGGCTCGGTGATGCGTGTATGCACGGGGTGCCCGAGCCGCACGTCCCCTTACCCAGAAACCATAGCACTGCAGCACTGTACACAGGCCTCTTAAGAACTACGGCTACACTCAAGAGATGGGCAACAATTGTACGCTAGTGTCTGCCAAATTGCTATAGACGTAATGCAAACACATGATAGGCCCATATAACACCTTGTACCGGTACACTTATGTAATAATATTCACACCTGTAGACGAGCAGAGTAGTGCAGTTAATGTTTGACAAGTGCACGTTTGACAATCTCGGAACCTGTGCCACAGGAAACCGTCCAGCATTTGTACTAACCTATTAACCATCGTATATATTCGCACTCTAAACGTATTCAGCTCTTCTCGCCGTATATACGGCGGCCCCCCGTAGAAATCACGCGTAGCAATGCGCACGCACGCGTGTTGCCCCACCGCCAGAATGTTCCACCGCGTCTTATGCAACACCGTACCGCCGTAGCGCCACCCCACAGAAGTTGTGTTTAGCCCCCAAATATCCAAAGCGACCCAATTTTAATCCTCGCCACCTCTCTCTGTAGTTCGTAACAAGAGAACCGCGTAGACGCAATTCCATAGCCGTAAACCAAGCAATGTCCGAGACTGAAAAGGCCGCAGAGCCCAAGCAGGCCCCAGAGGCCGTGGAGAAATCCCCAGAGGCCGTGGACAAGTCGCCAGAGGCCACCGACAAGAGCCCGGAGGCCCCGGAAAAGAGCCCAGAGGCCGCGGAAAAGAGCCTAGAGCCCAGGGCCGCCATCGCCAAGTCCGTCGAGGAGGGCAAGCGGGTCTACATTGGCAACATTCCGTTCAAGGCGCGCCGGGAGGACATCACGACCCTGTTTGACGGCTTTGAAGTGTAAGCAGCCCCCGCAACAGGCGTAACCACAGCGTAACTAACTCAATTAGGCTCCAGGTGACCATCCCGCGCACCCGCGTGACGAAGAAGGACGGCGGCTCCTTCCTCAAGAAGGCCGGGTTCGCGTTTGCCGAGCTGCCGTCCAAGGAGGAGGCCGATCGCGCCGTCGAGCAGCTCAATGGCAAGTCCCTGCTCGACCGGGAGGTGTCGGTCAAGCTTGCGTGGGCCATTGAGCGAAAGGCCAAGCCGCCAAAGAGCAAGAAGCCCAAGGAGGAGGAAGACGTGTCGTCCGCTACGACGGCGACCACTGCGACCACTGCCACTACGGCGTCGTCGGCGGCCAATGCGTCCGAGTCGGAGGGCTCTGCGTCCTCGGGCGAGCCCAAGGACAAGGCCAAGGCGCGGCCGGCGCGCCAGATCAAGCGGTCCAAGGATACGGTCGTGGTGAGCGGGCTCTCGTCGGGCACGAGCGACGCCGACATTGCGGCGCTGTTCAGCGGCCTCTCCATCTCCAAGACCAACGTCAAGTCGCGGGAGGAGCGCACGGTGACCCGCCGCGGCGAGGAGGTTGTGCTGCCGGCCAAGACGACGGCAATTGTCACGTTTGCGTCGGAGGAGGACCAGAAGAAGGCGGTCGACGAGTACTCTGGCAAGGAGGTCAACGGGGCTTCTGTGGCGGTCAAGGTTGCCGAGAGCTTCCCGGCGCGACGCTTCCACCGGCGAAAGCCAAAGCAGTCGTCGGCCGAGCCGCACCAGCCCCAGGAGCCGCAGAACGGCACCGCACCCACTCCATCTGCTTAGAAAGAGAAGTTTGCTATATTCTCGATTTAATTTATTTTTGCTTATGATAACGATGGATTAATGATTACAGGGATTACGAATGTACCGTAGCAAATCATGTCATTTTATACATTATTTAAGCAGAGGCGGCTCGCTCGGCCTTGAGGGCCTTCATGGTGCCGTGGAGAGCGTGCTTGTGGTTTCGTCGGAACTTTGGATCAACGCCCTTGAGGGAAGCGTATCGGAAGGTCTTTGGCTTCTTGATACCGTTTCGGTGAGCCTTCTTGACTTGGTTGTGGTTGGTGTGGTTCTTGGACTTGGCCATTTCTACCCTCGGTTAATACCCGTCCTTTGCACTCGTCCGGCAGCAGTTCACTTACTTTACTTGTTCTTCAATACGGACCTTAGGTGAAGAGAAGGAAAGTGAGTGCTTGAAAAGTTGGGTTTGCACTTGGGAGGGCCGCGCAATTCCGGGACGGCAAACCTCTCTCTCCCATCCGCCGCCACGACCACAAGAGAATACTGCAAGGAGGGTCTTTGGGGCGGAGAGCCGCGCGCTCCGAGCGCTAGGGCTTTCAGAAGCCCTAACCGGGCGTGATTTCCTCATTGGGCGGTTAGATAAGCAGACGTGAAATATTACAAAGCACCACGAAGCTGGCCAATCAGCGAAGGGCCATTACGCTCGAATCAGTCGCAGGGGCTACAGGGTCAATTGGACGGGCCAAAAGGGGAACATTTTATATTAGTAAATAATAGTATCGTTGCTGGTTCGAGAGTAGGAAGCGGGTTGTCTATTTCAGCTTGGAGAAGAAGGTTGGAGCAATGTGCTCATCGATGCAGTGATTCAGGTGGAAGCTACATGCCAGTTAGTAAATCGCAAAACGACAATTACATCCGGGGATACAATCCTCGGATCAATTGGACTCTTCACAGCGTGGGTCCACGTGGCTGGGGAACTTACTATTCCTCGACGCAGTCTAAGTAAAACGCAATCTGTTAGTAAAATGTCACTGGCGCAAAAACGGGCGGTTTAACTTACCCTCCTTGTATTCCTTGTCGGCGTAGCCCTCCTCTTCCATCTCCTTGAAGACTCGCTGCTGGCACTCCTCAAAGTGGTGCTTGAAGTCGTGGCACACGCCGTTGGCGGCCTCTACATTCTCCGGTTAGCATTATGTCGTCGCTGGGTGATTGCTGTACGCACCTTCTCGGATAGCTGGGAAAGGATCCTCGACCTCTTCCTCCTCGTCGTCGTCCTCATCTTCTTCCTCTTCTTCCTCCTCCTCGTCGTCGGCTGGGGTCTGCAGACTCGGTTAGTCAATGGTCACTTGGTTCCGGGGTAACACGGCACCCCTTCGGGGAAGGAATCGCGCTTACTTCTTCCTCTGGGTCCTCCTCAGCCAAGGCGACGGTTGGCATGAGGGACTCGACTAGGTCATTCCAAAGATCAGTGACACCCATTTTTCTAATCTGGCTCTCTCTTTTGGTTGGAAAGGTGGTGAAGCGAACGTCCCAACGTCGATTATTTTTTTCCAGCCTGGTCCCAAAATCCGCCTTGTGATTGGTCGTTTCGACTCCCAACTACCTCACCATTGAACCACTGAGCCATTGAATCACTGAACCACTTACTGTTTCGAATACCGAAGTGTTGTAGCAGTGCGTGCTGCACATGCATTTGGCGTTAGGGTCATTGGCGATAGAATAGAATTGTTGGTGGTGGTTAATGTACTGGGGTATTGCGATTGTATCGGTAGTTGTATCTTTTGAATAGCGTTAACCGGTGCTAGCGATGCAACGCTCATACCACTGGTACTGCGGTGGGCCATCGAGCAAGGAATTATATATAGTACGCCAAATAAGTAGTTGTATCAATGGAAGTCCACCGATCTAATTTTAGTCGGATTCAGTTGCGCTTGTAAGTTCAAAGCCATTACCGTACCTGCGAAATTTGCCGGTACTTTTTGAATGGACGCTTTAATCCAATTGACATACAGCACATGTACCGGTATTGGATGTTTTTTGGCTCAATTGGTTGTCAAAATAGATCAATTAGTTTTCTATTTCAAATCTAATGCGTGAATGCCACAGCTCTCCTGTGCCAGGGGATTAAGCACCAGTACACTGTATGGTGGCTGGTTATTACAGTACAGTACGGTACAAGACTCGAATTACGATATTGGAGACAGAGATTTGAGCGCCGATTATAGGATCAACATCAATTAATTTATTTCTGAAATTCAGGAACATGAAATACGGTACAGTAGTAAACTGGCTTATATTCCACCTACAAACTGTATTCGATAAGAGGATATCGACGTTTTGATTTTGGCAGATAAGCTATGAATTATTAAAAAACCCTGGAAAAATTTACCAAGTAACAAAGTCGAATGAAATTTTGGCAACTATATTACATGAATTGTATTTCCAAAGTCAGCTTTGTACCTGGTAATACACGCTGCACATAACGATCCATTGAGCACCTGGTAAATGGCAGATCATCCTTATCGGTCCTCAATAACGGTGCCGATACTACCCCTGAGACACACCCTTTCAACCCAAATTTGATTTTATTCATTTATTCAATTGAAATATGATATCAGCAGATATAACCACAATCTATTCCGAAAAAAGTCCCGAGCTTACATGTGGTATCGACCGACATCGGGTTGCTGTGTGATGGAGTACAGTGTATTGGGTGGATCACAAAAATATATTTTCCGGCACTTATCGATCCCACTACGGTACACTAGGTATAACTATAAAGCAGGATGTGGCCCAGCTCTGGAAACGGCGTAACGCTCAGTTACGGCCACGATGGGATGGGCCTCTACCTGGCTAATATGACCCCAAACGAGCCATGGCATTTTGCAAGGAGTCACCGCAAAGGGTTCCGTTTTTTCGACATTGGAGCAGTCGACACCCTGATCCCATCGCTCAACTACTCCCCCGAGCACGGTGTGTCCAGCTCAAAGCATAAGATCTACCGATCCCTAAAACAGTCCTCTGCATCAGGCATATACGTCCCCTCCGAGCTCATGGCCGAGCTGAATTACGAGTCTTTCAACGCCCTCTCCAGCACGGGCCATGATCCAATCACCGGCCGACTCATGAGCACTGGGAACGTCAAAAGCCGTGGTTCCAAGCAATACAAGGCAATTGGACTGGTAGACGCGAATAGTGGTGGAACTGGCGTTAGCTACTCGCTGCTCAATACCCTCAAAACTAATATGACTGGCTCCGAAGAAGACACCTACGACCGGCTAAATGTGCCTTTCTTAGATGAGACGGTCGCCATTGATCTGGGAAGCAAAATACACCAGATCGAGCTCGCCCGGCCCTCGCATATGGTAACTGCTCACCCTTTCTCCTTGGTGCGCACTACTTCAGGGACTCATGTTGTAAAGCTATCCAATACCAAAGGGCTGAGTGCGTCTGTCGAGGCAGTCATTGCCCCCAAGGATCACATTAAGGGCTCAAAAGCTGACCAGGTATACTCCAGTTTAAACCCACACAATGCGAGCGAGCTTGCGACTATAGATTCAGTGGGGGCCTGGACAATCCACTCTTTGTCAGAGTCTGACTTCGTACCCGTTGAGTTTGGGCTGCCTCATATGAGCCACTCACAGCACCGCTCGAGATGGAATAGAGTGCTTTGGCAGGAGGACGAAAACAATGTCGTGGTTGCTAACAGAGCGCACGCCCGGCTCTTTGATAGACGATCTCTAGCCTCGATTGAGCTGCTCAATTGCCGGTCCCACAAGGCGCAGATATTCGATATAACCGTATCGCCCACAAGCGATTATGAGACCTTTATTTTAACTTCGAATCAACTGATATGGACCGATAAACGGACCCCGGGCAAGACTTTATTGGCATGGGACCACTTCTTGCACTCTGAGGACGCCAGTCTCCAAATGTCAGCCTGTGCAGTTGACAGTGTCAATGTGGTTACGCTGTATTCGCAGCTTCTTCAACCAAACATTGTCTATCAGTTTACACAGGGCACTGGTCTTCCTATATCTGCAGACGACCCCTATTACTTCCTCTCTAGCCCTGACCTCGTCACTCAGAGCATGGATATTTTCCCACTCGAATACGATTCCACTGACACGGTGTTATGTTCCATGCGATACACTACTGGCTACGGTCTTGTCCGCCAGCTCTTGTCTACAAACCCCGACTCACGACTAGTGAGTGACATTAAAGAAACAAGGCGCTTCTCACGGCGCAATTCTGAACTTTACGACCTTAATGACTATACCATGGAGATTACCCCGGCTAGCCGAGAGGTATTCTATTACGATTTCACTGCCATTACCAAGAGCCTCTTCATGTCCCAAGACCTAGTCCCGCCGTTTGATGCCGCTGATTCAATCCAGGCATACGGCAGGGACCTGGCTGCAGCCATCAACCATCTATTCAAGAGTAAACATCTCGGCATTTATTCCCTTCTCGAACTGGGCAGGCCGTCTGTGTTGTTTAGCGACCTGGAGGAGTTGACGATCATGATTGAGCAATTGCAAGAGCATTACGAGAAGTCCAAGATTGATGTATTCCCCCTGACCTATAACCTTAATACTCTGTTTGAAGAGAGTGTCAAAGGCGTATCCGATATCCATGATCTAATGACGAACTTGTGGGTAAAATCGTTGAGTGATATTGACGAGAACATACGCACTAACCGTGGGAGACTTGCCCGGCATGTTGCAATTGACCTGGCTCTCGCGTGCATGGGCATACATTCAACTGCCGGGAAAACTGCGGCGGAACCTCAGGATAAGGAGAGCCAGCAAACGCAGACAGACGAGGTTCCAGATTCCAGTCGCGATTACATTGCTGACCTGGCTGCGTTTACAGACGTTAGCATAAGTACAAAACTTAAGCCTACAACAAAGCTTCTTCTTTCCGAGTGGGAAGACGACCAACCGCTTTCCGAATACGAATGGTTCCGCTTTGATGGAGACATTGCGCAGCGGCAGGAGCGTAAGAAGCAGCTTCAGGAACAGAAGGAGCAAGAAGAAAAGGAGCGGCAACGGCTAGAAGAGCTTCACTCGCAACCAGCTTCGTCGCAGTTTTCAATGTCGCAGCTTGGTACCCAAACTCAGACCCAACTTCCCCAATCGCAGAAGAGCCAGGCGCCACAATCGCAAAGGAGGCTTGCCTCGCAGAGAAGGCGGAAAAAGGCGAGAAAAGAAGGATTTGGATAGACTCTCTATTTATTTTTTACTTGTATATATATTTTCACCTACAAATCCTCTCTAATAGCGGCAGCCAACTCCTGAGGCATGGCCATGATATTCACCACCAATGAAGTCCAGCCCAAGAAGTGCCTCACACCCTTAGCCTTGCCTGATTCAGAGTCGTACTGTTCCCATGCGAAACCAGTCTTCTTCCACTGGTCGTATACGTTCTTCACCAAATTGGCGCGCAACTCTTTGTAGATAGGAGCAGCAGCGTTTCTGACCTTTTCGTTCTCACCAGCATAGTGGACCATGGCATCCAAAATGAGGTAGTTGATGTTGGCCCACACTGGACCTCGCCAGTAATCTTCGTCGGTGCCAAAGTACTCGTCGCTCTTGGAGAGACTTCTGATACCGTATGGAGACCACAATTGCTCAGGGTCCTTGATGAGGTCCAAGAGCGGAAGCACCCGCTGCTCGATCTTGTCCTGTGGAATCAGCTGCATGATGAATGGGAAGAGAGTGATATAGCCCTTGTGGCATACAAAAACATCTTCTTCAAATTCATCAATGGTCTTGTCGCAGTAACAATTCTCCTTATCGTTCCAGTGGAGATCGTCAATGTTCTTGATGATGGCGCTCTCAATCTTAGAATACTCTTCGTAGTCATCTTCGTCACCCACAATGCGGGCAAAGTCCTTCATAGACCGCGTCATCATGCCAATCCAGCTAATGAGATCCACATGCAGCTCACCGGTATGGGGGATAGCAGCTCGCGGATAGTCATCCAGGCCACTTGCCAGACAGTGCCGTGGAGTTCTTCCTCGCCAGCGGTATCCCTCGGAGCTAGAGAAGGCCTCACGGTCCCACTCGGTAAGACTGCCCTTCTGCGTCGTTCTAAACCAGTCGTAATGGAGCTGGAGATTCGGATACACCTCCTTGACATAGTCGTGCAACAGCTGTGGATTTTCAATATGGGCCGACCCGAGATTAATCTTGTCGGACCCGCCGTTCTTGAGAACGTCCACCTTGTTGACGATCTTGGACAGAAGAATCATCAAGGTCGGCGGGTTGGCGTGCTGCGGGTACTGGGTCTGGAACTCCTGGGGAACCTTGGACCTCGCCTCCGGGCCGAGGATTTGCTCTCGGGCAATCCATCCGTCTTCGTCTACCTGGCTGAACCACGACTTCAGGATCTCCATCACCAGGTCCGAGTCATACTCGAGAACAGGAAGCAAGTGGAATCCCTCATCCCAGTAGAACCCACGGGGGAAAAAGGACCGAGAGGGCACTAGCGTCAGGAGATCGTGCGGGCCCTCTTCGACCACGTCGGCGTCTGGCTTTTCGACCTCCCAGAAGTTCTCTTCGTCCTCAGCGTCGTAGTCTGCCCGGTCCACCAGCTGGGTGCCGTGGAAGTAGCTCATACCACCGACGAGGTTCGAGTACATTTCTTTGGCGAAGCTGGCGAACTTCTTGGACGTGAATGGCGCGTTAAAGTGGAACGCCTTGGCGAACTTTGCGTCCACAGCCTTCTCAGCGCTCGTGATCATCTTGCCAATAGCCTTGGAGGTGATCGGCGTCTCGTTCGACTCGACATTGTAAATCACATCGAACTCGAACTTGCCCTCAAACACTTTCTGCACGTAGTGCATCCGCCCCTTGAGAACGTCGACGTTGTCAGAGAGGTAGTACACGTTTGGCGCCGGCATTTGGTCCTCCGCAGCGTACCGCGCCGAAAGCTCGTTCACATTCTCCTGGGCAAGAGTCAGGAAGATCTCCTTCGCCTGCCACACCCGGTCATCGGGCACCCTCAGCGATGCATAGTGCGTCCGGTCGGACGGCTTTTCCTCTTCCAGAGGGTGCCCCACGGCCACGGGATGGGCATTGGAGGACGGCCCGTTAGTGATGTCCACTGCGAACCTGCCCAGCTCAGGAGACTCTCCCTGGAGCCGAATCGGCCCCTCCATGCCCTTGGGGTCGAGCTCAGTGGCCAGGTCAAAGACGCCGTCGCCCTCGAGCGCAGAGTAGAACACAACGGTCGTTTTCGCCTTGGGGTCGCCAATCGGCTCGCCCCGGACCCGGACCGCCCAGTTCTGGCCGTCTGCGGTCTTTACGAAGCTCGTCGTGATGCTGACCTTGTTGTCAATGTCCTTGATGATCTGGCTGCCGCCGACCCGCGGGTCGTAGCTGGTCCACCCGAAGGTCGCCATGTTATCAAACTGCTCGCAGCTGTGCCGGATGTTCTGAATGCCGAGGTACGAGTCCGAATTGTACCACATGAGGCCCGACATGAGCGAGTGTGGAATGCCATTGGGCCGGACGCCAAAGTAGAGGTTCGACCGGTACGGGTTCCACAGAAGCGAATCGTTGGACAGGCGGTCGTACGACTTGAAAAGATCGCTGGCGCTCACTAGGCACCACAAAAATGCCCACAAGACGCCCGCCGCTAGCATTTTTTTTTAACCTTTGCACGTACTGTCGTGTCGCTTTGGCTACCTTGCCCCTTCCCAGCACCCGGCATCTCAGCCGCACATCGGTACTTTTAGCTGTCGCTGGAGCATTGGCGGGCTCCTACGAGTGCCGCGGAGGTCAACTTGGGGGCTCTGCCCCCAAACCCCCGTGGCTGGGGGCCAGCCCCCAGACCCCCGTCGTTACGATTGTGGGTGCTCGCAGAGGTCCAGAACGATGGCTGTAAGGAATCTCCCAACAGCTGTTACAAATGTGTAACGACGCAGGAACCATTCAGGCACGGCTTTCGAAGACAAACTACCGTACCGGTACAGTATAGGTGATTACATGGTAATGAGTGCGGCAATAACGATAAGTGCCAGAGTGAAGAAAAGTAAAAAGGGATTGTAATAAAGTAAAGAAATGAATGATGATGATATGCATAACTAGTCCGTGACGGCAGCACCTTCGGGGCCGCCCTGGTACACGTAAAACTGAATGAAAATAACCACATCCTCTATAATCGTGCCCAACGAACCCAGCAGCCATGGAAAGTTGAGCTGGATCCACGCCGCATCGTAGCGATACACAAGAATGGACGTTGCGTACGTCAGATTGCCCATGGTTGAGAAAATGAAAAACAACAGAGACAGCCCATATACCGACCGCCGCTTGTGATTCTGGTATATCTGCGGAAGCCTCGCACCTAGGTAGAGCACCGCAGAAGTGTACCCCATGACCTGAGCGCCCCAGGAATGGTTGTCCTCCTGAGGAGGCTGCGGCTCCGCAGACCCAGACACTGCGTACCCGAATGCACCTGCCGCAAACACGAAAAGAACAGGCAGCACTATGCGCGTCCACACAGACCCTTTCTGGGGGTCCTCCACCGCGTCAATGACCGAATTGAGCGAATCACGACGCCGCGTGCGGCTTTTTCGCGCCGCACTGTTGCGCCGGTCCAGCAATGGCTGTGTCGGGTCATTGTCGGCGCTCTCAGTGCGCACGTGGCCCGAAGTAGCCGCCTCGGCGTTTAACTCCGGCTCCTGGGGCTGGCTCGGGGCCTGGCGATGGTGGTGGTGGTGATGTCTGTGCCTCCGCGCCTTATGCTTGTAGTAAAAGTATGAAGAGAAGACGAGCACGTCGGCCATGCAGTACCAGACGGCAAGGAGGATCACCTCGGGCAGCAGGCCCGCCCATAGGGCTCCTGCGAGGTTTGTAATGTCGCCGAGGGCCCAGATGACGAGGAACCCAATGGCAATGCCGTCTGCGGTCTCAGTTCTCCACTGCTCAATCATCTGCGGGAGCAGCAGTACAATCCAGCACGCCAGAGACGTGGACCCGGCAATGTTTGATATCGCCACGCGATGCGGTGGGATGCTTGCCACCGGCGCTATCATTCTCTATTATGCTGCAGTTGTTGCTTCCTCGGGTGCTCTTGTTTTCGTGAAGTGCTGCGCTGCGACAATGTCATTCTCAGGGTTACCCGCCGTTCTGTGATGTGCGCCCACCTCCGCCATCTATACTTCTGGTACTAAACGCTATCGATCTGGTATATTGATCCAGGAATTAACGTAATTCCTGTCGTTTTATCATTTGTAATTGTATGGCCTGTTTATAGTTCTGCCAGCTCTGCTATAGCTTTGCTGGTGTGTCATGATATAATGGTTGAGACAAGCCTGTGTTACAGTGTAATCTACCAGTATACGGTATGCAATCTACCGTACTGGTAGTGCCGGATTTCCAACGCGGCACGCTATATCCGGTTGAATGTACCGGTAATAATCAATTTCCTTCATAGATTATTATTTCGAATTGGTGGTACACTGTGTATGTGGAAGCAATTGGCCAAATCCGTGTGTTAATATCGGTACAGTCACGGTTGCATAACCAGCCCCTTGGAACGCTATAATTATCTCAGGGGTACGGTTGTGTGGACAGCTAGGAGATATTACAGGCAATGCCGCAACGGAATTAGTTATCGGTACGCAAATTATTATACGAAGGGATTCGACCCACGTATTAACTGCCCATTTCCTACCGGTAGTACATGATATCCCTTTGCCTTAATATACCGTTAATACTGGCATACTGCAGCAAAATTGCTGTACTCTAAAGACAATATGGTAACAATTTTAATACAATTATTTAGGATGATGGACAATATGCTATATTACTCTGCATTGACTCTCGAAAATGTAGGCGTTATAAATTATATCCCGGAATGCAGATTCCAAGTCTACCAGTGCCTTTACCGATAGTATTTTCAGGATTTCCTTTCGAACCCCCATCTTACTGTGTAAACAATTGAAGAATATCATGATATTGAGAAGATGAGGAATTGTTTAGACTAGGGCTTCATAACCAACTGAACAATATACCACATAGGGAAGGTAAAAGGATTAAAAAGACAATGGGTTACCAAATTGAAGAAAGGGGACGTGGAGGGGGGTCTGAAGGGTCAAGGGCTGGCCCTCGAAACAATTAATGCGAGAATTTAATAATACAAATAGCAGGACTAGTTAGTCTTGAGCTTTTTGGAGTCGCCGTTAGCGGCGTCGGCGGGACGCTTGTTGGAGGAGTCGTCCTCGAAGCGCAGGTCCCAGCCCATTTTTGGTCCGTAGTACGGCAGAATGTCGGCCACGTTCTGGACGTCCTTGTCACCACGGCCGGAGAGGCAGATGACAATGTCCTTGCCCTTGCCGAGCTCCTTAGCGAGCTCTGCGGCTCTGTGCACGGCGTGCGACGACTCCATGGCCGGGATGATGCCCTCGGTCTGCGACAGCAGCCGGAAGCCCTTGAGCGCCTCAACATCACTGGCGGCGTCAAACGTGACACGTCCCGATGCCTTCCAGGACGCCAGCTCAGGCCCGACCGCTGGGTAGTCGAGGCCGGCCGACACGGAGTGGGTGTCCTGCACCTGACCGTCCTCGTTCTGGAGCACATAGGTCTTTGCGCCGTGGAGCACACCGCTCTTACCCTTGTTGAGCGAGGCGCTGTGCTTGTCGGTGTCGAGACCCTCACCAGCGGCCTCTACGCCGACAAGCTTGACCGACTCGTCCTTGATGAACGGCGCAAACATACCGGAGCAATTGGACCCACCGCCGACGCAGGCGACAATGGCGTCCGGAAGACGGCCGTCGTTGAGCTTGGCGAACTGCTCCTTGGTCTCATTGCCAATGACGCTCTGGAAGGTCCGCACCATGGTCGGGAACGGATGCGGGCCCGTGGCGGAACCGAGCACGTAGTGGGTCGTGTCGAGGGTCGTGACCCAGGCCCGCAGCGCCTCGGAGCAGGCGTCTCTGAGGGTCTTGGTGCCGGCCTCGACCTTGACGACCTCTGCGCCCAAAAGCCGCATTCGGAACACGTTGAGCGCCTGTCGTCGGGCATCCTCAGCACCCATGTACACCTTGCACTTGAGGCCGAACTTGGCGGCGACGGTGGCGGTGGCAACACCGTGCTGGCCGGCGCCCGTCTCAGCAATGACGGCCGTCTTGCCGAGCCGCTTGGCAATGAGCACCTGGCCCAGGGCATTGTTGATCTTGTGGGAGCCCGTGTGGTTGAGGTCCTCACGCTTGAGCCAGACGTTGGCGCCGCCGAGCTCCTCGGTCAGGCGGTCGGCCAGGTGGAAGGAGGAGGGCCGGCCCATGTAGTCGTAGTAGGAGCGGTACTCCTCCCAGAACTTTGGGTCCTTAACGGCCTCGTTGAAGCCCTGCTCGAGCTCGTTGAGGCACCGGTAGAGCGACTCGGGCACGTACTGGCCGCCAAACTCGCCGAACCGGTCGACGGCGTTCTCAAAGTCCTTGATGTCGAGCGTGCTCTCCTTCGGGGTGTACTCCTCCTCGACGCCGGCCGCCGGGGCGACATCAGGCACCTCTCGGCCGCCGACAATGTCGGAGATGTACTTGCGCAGCGCCTCGGGGCGCTCTTCCCTGCTCGTGCTGCCGAGCAGCTGAATGATGTACGAGCCAATGACAATGCCGTCGGACTCGCCGCCAATGGTGAGGAAGTGCTCTCTGGTGGACACGCCAAAGCCGACCGCCAGCGGGGTGTCGCCGGCGTGCGACCGCACGCGCTTGACGAGCTCCTGCAGGTTCGCCTCGAGCTTGCCGGTCGCGCCGGTGGTGCCCATTCGCGACACAACGTAGAGGAAGGAGTCGGCGATGGACGCCAGCTGCGCCAGACGCTCGTTGGTCGTCGCCGGAGCGATCAATGGCACGTAGGTGAGCCCGCTCTTGGCGCAAATGTCCCGGAACCGGACGGCCTCCTCGGGCGGCAGGTCCACGAGGAGGAACCCGTTGGCGCCGGCCTCCTTGGCGTCGGCGATGAGCCGCTCCTCGCCGTACTGCATGACGGGGTTGAAGTAGCCCATGAGCAGGATGGGCACGTAGACGCCCTCGGCGCGGGCCTTCTTGACGAGGTCGAGGGTCGTTCTGAGGGTCACGCCCTGGTCGAGCGCGACAACGTTGGACTTCTGGATCGCCGGGCCGTCGGCAATGGGGTCTGTGAAGGGCATGCCGAGCTCGATGATGTCGGCGCCGCCCTTTTGCAGCGACTTGATGACATCGACCGACTCCTCGACGGACGGGTATCCCGCCGTGACAAACGTCAGCAGCGCGTTGCGGCCCTCGGCCTTACATCGCGCAAACGTGGATCTGATCTGGGCGGACATTTTCGGTGGTACCAGTTAGGTGGCTGATGGATCGAACGCTCTCGAATATATAGGGCCCTTTTGTGTCGCTGATCCGAATGACTCTATTTTTCACGACTCACCCGCGCGCCCCCCACCCCGCTACCCGCTGTACCCGCTCTGTACCCACTCCGGGGTTACACCGTGCTGGTAAGCTGTTGGGGGCCAGCCCCCAAACCCCCGTAGCTGGGGGGAGACCCCCCAGACCCCCTTTACAACGGTGCAGGTTAGCATCGACTACGGGGGTGAATTTGATATTTACAAATGACTAATTGTTGAGCAATTGTCTGCTGTTAAGCTATTTGAGTCACCGTATACACCAGGTATTTCAATTCTTTAATGGTGGTCTCTTCGTTGCCAGCTCCGTAGATACTACAGTACTGCACTGCACATGCTAGGTTGGGTTTCGCGACTATATGGTACTCTAGTTATGGGTCTGTAGTCCCACTTTTCGAAATGAATGTACCATCGAATATGGTTACAGCATTGGCCACAGAATTAGAATTGGTTACGGGATTGTGATGAGTCGAGTCAAGTATTATAGCTTATGTATTGATAATAAGAGTATCAGTAACGTAATATTTTAAAGGGCAATGGTTTCTCCCACCTCAAGTCAAGCAGATCAACTAGCGGCAACTCTTGGATGTCATTGGTTAACCCGAATGAGTTGCACTCGAGTCGGTTTGTGGATTACATGTACCAAGTACCGGTAGAGTAGATGCCAATTAAACCGATCCATGCGAAGCAGATATTTGGAGCGACGGAAATTCCTAATCAATTGAGCTTGAACTTCCCATGTAATCACATGCTCCTTTATTTTCTCCGGCTAATTCATTGAGGTACAGAATTGACCCATTTCCCCTAGTTATTCGTAATTGCTTGGTCTATGCCAATGTTTCGTTAAGGGTTTCTGGTAATTTTCTCTCTGGTTTGGGGGCCAATAAACTATAATGCTGATACTTATGATTTGGAAATCGAGTTTGCTGTATAAATAAAAGACCAGTTCCTGTTTACCTTCTCCTCTCATTCGTCATCTGCTCACTACATATCCTTTTCCTGCTTATTATATCTGGACGCCCGGTACTCTCTATCAGTAAGTATTGATATTTTTCTTTTCCATTAAAAGACTAATATCATTTAGAGTATCGGCACCAACTGCTCTGGCCATGCCACCATCCGTAGCACGTAGGTTGACTTCAATAACTACGGACTTTGACCGGGTCGCAATTTCTATTCCAGTCGGGCATACCATTGCATTTCAATTCATTCGTAGCACATAGACGTCAGGTACCGGAAAAATATTGTGTAAACGCGGGTGTCAGTCCTTCTTATGACATTCCCAGAGTCTTTTTTCTTTTACGAATATAGCGGCGCCATCGGCCCATTTTACGATTATTTGAAGTTGTCAGTAGATCCTGTCAATACATTTGGAAATGAATATCAGTTAATTAAAAACGTCATCTCCGGTTTAGCTGATTAAAGGTCTACCGGTACACAAAATCCGAGTAGCAATTACATTGTACTTCGAGAAGACCGCTATTGACCGGTATCGGGTACAACATTGGCGACATTGGCAAACATTGTCTAAAGCAGCGATTATACAATTGGTCGTAGCATGACAACAGTATCGCTAACAGTATAACAGTATTGCATTATTTGTACCATAATGTTATTGGCTACATTGTAACAGCATGGTGGCAGTCTTGGCAACAATATTGGGTACAATTCCGTTTTGGTTGGGTGGGGGCCGCGCATCAAATGGCAACAGACACTTTCACCACCAACGCTACATACGCTCACCACCATGTCGCAGCAAGTAGACTACGAAGAAGCGCTCAAAAAGCTCGACGAGCTTCAAGCAAGGTCCCAGAGGCTACGGTTCGACCTGCCCAACATCCTCCGCGGTCTGGCCCACATCGACGAGAGACAGGCCCCGAACACCATCTTCACCAAAGTCGTCCAGGACATACACTCCATGGGCGGCGAGATCGACGAGTTCAACGAAATGTACCGCCAAAACGAGCCTATACTCAACTTTGGGCGCAAGGAAAAAAGCGCCGTGTTACAGCAGAGCAACCCGACCCCAGGCGCTACAACTACCCCTAGTTCAAACAACCCTATGGCCAATAACATGAGCAAAAATACCACGACCAATAATTCCATGCCGAGCAATATGCCAAACAACGTGGCAAATATGGCAAACATCGCAAATATGCCCAATAACAGCATGAACCGGACTATGGCAGGTAACAACAATATGGCCAGCCCCCAGAGCATCATCAGCCGTATGGGCAATGGAAACACCTCCATGCCGCCCACTACGCGTGATTCGACAATGGCTGGCATGTCCCAGGACCAGCCGATTGTCCTGGACGACAGTGGTATGAATTTTGTCCAGTTCTAACCGACCATCCACAGCTTGTGCGGCGGTCAGCGCTTGCGGAAATGTACTTTGTTTGCTTCTGGCTTCCACCCGAGACCGAGATTCGCGTTTAGCCGCGCGAAAGAGGCCCCAGTAAATTGCTCAATGGTCTCAACGCGTAGCATGGCATAGGACCGGGCCAGTTTGGCCGCAGTTTCGCGCTGCAGTGTCTTCTCGCCATGCACCAATACACACCGCACAATGTCGTCCTGCTGCTTGTATAGCTTGCGCCATTGGACAAAGTTGCCCGAACAATACGCTCGAAGAATGGCTAGAGTCGCCCTGTCGTCGGGAATAAGCTTAAAGTACCACTCAAATGCCGCACTCAGTGCGCCATTGAAGTGTGCCAAGTGCAATACGTACAACTTGGCGACAAGCCGCAGCTCATCTTTGCGCTTCTCAAGTACGCTCCTCAATTGATTCAGCAAATAGGTCATGGACGGCAGGTAGGACTCGTACTTGCCGCCAATTACGGCAATCTTCGTCGAAAACAGAAATATAGACACCGCCAGATCGTCCCACTCGTTGGCAATACTCGCTTCTCTTAACTTACGCATCGACATGTAGATGTTATCAATTGTCTCCTCGCCGATCTGAGGCGCTTCCTTCCTCCACCGCGCCCTACTAATGGCATCTACTATTTTCAGAGCTCCTTCGTGCCCGCCATGTTTGCTTGTATACTTCAAATACTGCTACTGTTAACTCCACCCCAGATATCAGAAATGTGCGTACCGAAAGCTGTACTTTGACAAAGTACTCTCTTCTCTCGCGTCGGTCTTTGGCCAACCGCGTGTCTTCGCCCCTGCTCAACAGCCCGTAGCCCTCCTCTTTCTTAGGAGGGCCACCGAACCTTTCCTGTCTCCTCCTCCGCTTCTCTTCCTCGCTAACCCCCGAGCTCTTCATTCTACGTTCTTGCGCTGTGGAGTCCAAGTTCTCAAATGTACGCTTACCCTCTTTGACCTCTCCACTGTACTACCATATTAGACGGGGGCTAAGCCCCCAAACCCTCCATAGCTGGGGGCCTCCCTCAGACCCTGTATAATTGCAGAAGAACGCATAATTGAGCCTGGCTTGGTATACATCGCGACGAGCTTAGTAGTAGGTGCGGCTCGTGCGGCTTAATTAGTCAGCGATTACATTAGCTAGGTGTCGGGCTGTGATTGGTCGACAGCCCTCGGGAGTCCCAACCTCCAAAAATTTCAAAAATCGCCAGGATTGACCGCTCAAAGACTCTCTTGTCGACTGAAGTGTAGTTTGAAAAGATGTCCCATATTGTCAAGCGAGGTATCTCCACCCTTATCCCACCAAAGATTGCTACCCCAAGCGTAAGTCACCCCGGTATCCAGACGGATTACGAATTTTGCTGACACGGTGTAGACTCTTGGGTCCAACCCAAACGCTAAGCGAATGGCCAACGTTGTGGGCTTCTACAAGGCCCTCCCACAGGGCCAGGCCACCGCCCAGCGACTGCCAGGTTTCTTCGGCAAGTACAAGGAGAAGCACTTCGACAAGGACTCTGCTAAGCCATTTGTAAGTTGACTTTTACTCTTTGTAGCACTGGAGGACGCTACTAGGGAGACGCGATTACGTGATTGAGCTAACTGGAGGACAGATTCACATTATCTTGGGCTTGGCTGCGTTCGGTTACGCCAATGCTTACTTCTTCCACCTGCGATACGAGAAGCAGCACCACTAAAATGCATATATAGCAGACAGAACGACATACAACAATAGAGCATAACCTGCTGAAAATGTTCAGGAGAGGCTAGGCCTGTGTTTGGGCTTGGCTGGTTTCTTTTTGTAAAAATTGCAGCATGGTAGGGCAGGTGATTGTTGTGCAGAGGGTCTCCACCGTTGGAGCCACCGTTGTAGACGATCGCGATGGACACCACATGTGCGTCATGCGTGGAATGGCGAGTGACTAGAAGATAAACCGCTGCGTTTGTGAGCTGAATTATTATTGCCTTCTTCTGCATCATAATTGCCTTGCACTGCCATTGTTTATATATATTCTAGTCCCCCGTAGCATTTGCTTCTTTTTTTTGTCTTCTCTCACTTCTCCTGTCTATCTCTTTCTTCTCTCTTCTCTTGTGTATGCTTCTTTCCATTCGAATGTTTCCAAAGCCGCCGTCCAAGGCCCATGGGTGGCCAAGCTACGAGGAAATGATAAAGTACTTCACGGACGTGCGCCAGCAGGTCGACGGCCAGTACAATGCCATCCGCATGGAGGTCAGCCGTCGCCCTCATCCACAGGCCCAGGCGGTGCTTGACCGGAGGGCCCGGGAGGCGTACTGGCACTTCAACCAGGTCATCAAGCACTACGAAACGACCCGCGAGGTCAGCACAAAAAGCCCTGAATACAACTCGCACATGAGACGGTTCTACTCAGAGATGACCGACCATTTCACCAAGGCCGTGGAACAATTGAATGAGGCTGCAGCGAGGAAAGAGATCTACGGGAGATAAAACCGTTCAAAGCGGCAAAGCGGCATCAATCGCTTTCACATATTTAGTTTCTTCTGCACGGCGCTTGCGGCACAGTACCGCCAACTATTTATTTTTTGCGAGATTATTTTTTCTATAGTTTTGTGGCCATAATATTCAATATACTAACCGATTCTAACCGTTCAATGCTAGCTGTGGATGTGCTGGGAGACCGTTGCGGTTGCATCAAGATCCGCCGTTGCTTGCACAGATCAGAATGCCCTGCTTGTCTTATCGGTAGATCACGACATTTAACGGACTTGCATTAATTGCTCCACACCGCCTCCACGTTCGTTTCATTGAGTACAAACGATTACACAGATGTCGCACAGGGGTCGTGAGCCACCATTACAGTATGCCACGCAACAGACAGACTTGATAATGCCTTGTTTAATCACTTCGGATGAGTCGGCGTTTGATAGGACCAAAGAGTATCGCCAACGCGGACTTATCCAGGGGGCTGGTTATTATTTGTAACAGAATAACATCGTCTCTGCACTCATCTAAAAGAAGAATGGTAATAAAAAATATCTCTGTAGCTGTACTCTTTGGTGTACATAATTTGGAAGTGCTACTTGCGACATTGTATGCTCATGGGTAATTGTAGGACCTTTGTGACCATTAGGACCCCAACAATAGAAAGTCGACCATCTCGCCGTTGCTAGAACGCTAATCTTTAATGATTTGACCATTCATGTACATCTTTTCATCCCGTCTTATGACCCCAGCTGATCATCGTAGGAGTATCCCTTCCTTTTCTGGGGTATTACACAATTTGATGGGATGAAGAGAACGTGCCCTGCCGTCTTACTCTGCCTACTTGGGTATACACGCCTTCGAAATTTGATATGCAACTTTCTGGGCGCTGCACACGCTGAAGGACCTGCGGCGTCGGTGAAGCAGAGGTACATTCGTAAGCTTACGACGACACTTTGCATATAAACTCAACCTGCCGGACAATCCCCGACGCAGAGCGCCGCAACGAGATTAGGCTAGGCTTACAATGATTTATTGAAGTGCCAAGGTGAATGGCGGGTGCCGTATAGGCTCTACATAAGGGTGTATCAGTCTACGCTTTCTGCATGCAGATGAGTCTGTACTGGGTGGTACACACGTTGGAGGTTGGTTCGCTGTACAACTACTGTAGGTCCAATAACCAACTGACACTACTACGCTAAATTTCTCATATACTATACTATATACAGATAGGTGCTATAAGAAATAAAGCTACATTGTATATGGCAACGGTAACGGACATTTATATCTTGGAGGTGGTGTACCCCGCGTTTCCGTGATTATACCGTACGCCAACATGCGCCAGGGGTTTAAAACACCTACAATTCATCCAGCTTCAACCTATGAGCTAGAACTAAGTACGGGTAGTAACCAGGGAAAAACAGGCGTGACATATTATACTAAGTATGGGTATGATTACAAAGACCCGGTTTTCAGCAAAAGGACGGGGTATTATCTGCAAGACTCCCCCACCCACCGTACAATGTGTAATGTATAATGGGGGAATTTAGCCTAAATTTCAAACACTTCCCCTGGGTGTTCCTGGATGTCCCTGAAGGGTTTGAAGCTTATTCCTTGTGACGTTTGAAAGGCTTCTAACTCTACACTATAAAAACGTTGTTGGTATGACGCTGACCAGGCTAGCTCCTCTATTAATGAATTGTTTTAATCCACCGTTGGTAGCACTTGATCCGTAACTGCTGGGCTCTTACGACCGCTGGATAATATCGGTCGGAGTATGACCTCTGTGAGCAAGGTATAAGCAACAAGTTTTACGTTCCCCACACTTACTTACGCAAGATCGGCGTTCTCTTTAGAGAATGGAATGAAATAAACGGTTCTGCGGTACTAAGTGTGGGGGCGTGGAGTGCGGCAATTCTCCGACTTATCAACCTTCCACAGTGACCGGGCTAACCTGGTTAGCAAATTTATTGAGGCCTCAATTAATAAAAAGATGGTCTAAAAGAATACAAACAGATCTCAGAATGGCTTCAATGGGTCTCGCCCAGTTTTTTTGAGAAATATCGCCAACGGCTTGCATGACCGACCGAAGATCACTTGCAAATCTTACTGTTAAAAGATTCGTATATACACCGAATTAACCGGAACTAACCTGCCTTCAAATGTGAGAACCAGCTCCTCGGGTGGCATACAACAGTCGCCCACTGCATAGCGCCTACAGTGATCATCTGTAGCTGGATGTTTACTCCACGGGGAAAATTAAAGCCGGTCGATCGTTGAAGCAAAGCTACATGTATTGCAAAGGTAAAAGCTACGCTTCTATCCGGGTAAATCATATGAGCATATAAATACGAGCCGGGCCTACTCGTATTGTAATTCATCAATTGACTTGACAGTTAAACGACCATGGTCTCAGGCGGGACTCTTCTTACTGCTGTGGCCACAGCCCTGCTGGCTACTCCAGCATTGGCCCAGAATAATCAAACCTATGCAAACTACTCCATGCAGTCACAGCCTGATCTGTACCCATTGACTCTCGCACAGGTCAAGCGTGGATTCCCTGATTGCGAGAACGGCCCTCTCAAGGATAACCTCGTGTGCGACACCTCCGCCAATTACTTCGAGCGAGCCCAGGCCCTTATCTCGCTCTTCACCACCGAGGAGCTTGTTAACAACACGCGAAACTCCGGTCCTGGTGTGCCCCGTCTCGGCCTCCCACCATACCAGGTGTGGAACGAGGCCCTGCACGGCGTCGACCGGGCTAACTTGACCGAGTCTGGCGACTGGAGTTGGTCGACCTCCTTCCCTCAGCCAATTCTATCTATGGCCGGTTTCAACAGAACGTTGATCAACCAGATCGGTGATATCATTTCTACCCAGGCGCGAGCATTCAGCAATGAGGAACGATTCGGTCTCAATGTGTACTCGCCAAACATCAATGGATTCCGAAGCCCACTTTGGGGGCGTGGCCAGGAGACTCCGGGAGAGGATGCATTTTTCCTCAGCGCTGTGTATGCCTATGAGTATATCACCGGTTTGCAGGGTGGCGTTGACCCAGAGAACCTCAAGATTGCTGCTACCGCCAAGCACTTAGCCGGTTACGATCTTGAAAACTGGGGCAACGTGTCTCGACTCGGTCTCAATGCTGAGATCACTAGCCAGGAGCTTTCTGAGTACTACACTCCTCAGTTCCTCGCTGCCTCGCGATACGCCAAGACTTACAGTCTCATGTGCTCTTACAATGCCGTGAATGGCGTTCCAAGCTGTGCTAACAGCTTCCTCCTCCAGACCCTGCTACGTGACAGCTGGGACTTCCCTGAGCATGGGTATGTTTCCTCTGACTGCGGTGCCGTTTACAACGTATTCAATCCTCACGGCTATGCTCACAATACCACCAGCGCTGCTGCTGACGCGCTTCGGGCCGGTACTGACATTGACTGCGGTGAGACTTTCCCAGATTTCCTCAACGAGTCGTTTGACGAGGGCTACATTTCCCGGGGCGAGATTGAGAAGGGCCTTACTCGACTTTATGCTACTCTTGTGCGACTGGGTTACTTTGACGGCAAGGACGCCAAGTACCGAAACTTGACTTGGGATGATGTCGTCAAGTCTGATGCCTTGAACGTCGCATACGAGGCCGCAGTTGAAGGTATCACTGTGCTCAAGAATGATGGGACTCTGCCACTTTCCAAATCTGTGAAGAAGGTCGCGCTTATTGGTCCATGGGCAAACGCTTCTACCCAGCTCCAGGGCAACTACTACGGTGTCGCACCATACCTGATTAGCCCGCTGCAGGGCGCTAAGGATGCTGGTTATGAGGTCAACTTTGCCAACGGTACTGGTATTTCTGATGGCTCCACCGACGGTTACAACGATGCCATCGCTGCCGCTAAGAAATCCGACGTCATTATCTTCGCCGGTGGTATTGATAACACCATTGAGGCTGAGGGACAGGACCGAACTGATATTGCCTGGCCAGGAAAGCAGCTTGACCTTATCGAGAAGCTCAGCAAGCTCGGCAAGCCATTGGTCGTTCTTCAGATGGGTGGTGGTCAGATTGACTCCTCTTCGCTTAAGAACAACAAGAATGTTAACTCTCTCGTTTGGGGCGGTTACCCTGGCCAGTCCGGTGGACATGCCATCTTTGATATCCTAAAGGGCGTGAGAGCCCCTGCTGGTCGTCTGGTGACTACTCAGTACCCAGCTGAGTATGCTGACCTTTTCCCTGCCAACGATATGAACCTGCGACCAAATGGCTCCAACCCAGGTCAGACCTACATCTGGTACACTGGTAAGCCAGTTTATGAGTTTGGCCATGGTCTTTTCTACACCGAGTTCAAGGAGACCCGAGCCAAGGAGACTAAGGAGCACCAGACGTTTGATCTCCAAGAGCTTCTCGAAAAGCCACATCCAGGTTACGCATACCCTGAGCTTGCTCCATTCCTCAACTTCACTGTCGATGTTAAGAACACTGGCAAGACCGAGTCGCCATATACCGGACTGGTATTTGTCCGAACCACTGCTGGTCCAAAGCCACTTCCTAACAAGTGGTTGGTCGGGTTCGACCGACTTGCTGACATCAAGCCGGGTCACTCTTCTACTCTGACGATTCCTATTCCAATTGGTGCCATCACGCGATCGGACGAGGACGGTAGCAAGACTATTTACCCAGGCGATTATGAACTCGCTCTCAACAACGAGCGGTCTGTTGTAGTGACCTTCACCCTCACTGGTGAGCCAGTCACTATGGAGAACTGGCCAAAATACAACCAGGCGATCGGCGGTTACGTCCAGACTACCATTGCCGGTCCAATGCACTAGTAGTAGTAGCTGTCGTCCTATATTGAATTCAATTCTCTAGTATTAACTGATTTCACTCTATGCGGAGTTATTTCTTTATCATTACATTCATCAGCAGTACTAATCAAAGCTAAATAACTAGATTCTATTGCGAATCCTGTTGAACCAGTTGTCTGGGTTCACGGGAGCGACGTCATCGCCTTTAGAAGCGATAGAACTAGCATTGTCTTCTTTTACCTCAACGCCCTCGATAATCTCCTGAGCATCGTACATTGCGGCCTGGTCCTCGTTGAAAGAGGTGTTGCAGCCTTCAATTGGCTTCCATCGGCAAATCAGGTAATAGGTAATAGACGACACGATGAAGCCTCCAAAGTAATTGAGATTGAACACATACTCCGCTCCAATAGGTACGTCCGCGCCTACTGAGCCTGCAAAGCCGACAATGTTAATGAGCAGGCCACAGAAATATGCTGTGAAAGCACGCCATGAGAAGCCGTACCAATATAGATAGTGGGAGTTTGGAGCCAGGGAATAGAGGTCCTCGACAATGATCTTACCTTTTCTGACAAGATAGTAATCACAGAAGATGATACCGGCAATGGAAGAGAGGAAAACGGTGTAAGAAGAAAGATAAGTGGTAAACTGACTCGACGATGAAAGAAGTTTCCACGGGCACATGGCAAAGCCAATGAGGGCACAGACGTACCCACCTCGTCTAATATTAATGAATCGAGGGAACAAAGCCGTCAAGTCAGTACCAGCAGCGATAGAATTCGCTGCAAGGTTATTGCCTGCCTGGGCCAGTGCGAACACTGCTGCAATAAAGAATACACCAGCTCGAGTACCACTGGATGGGTTTCCATCTAAGAAATTATCAAGAACATCAAGAGGTGACCAAATAGTCTCCTTGTAAATGACGGTTGACGCAGAAGACACAAGAATTCCGATGAGAGAGGTTATGGCAAAGGAGAGTGGGATGGCCAGGATCTGAGGCAAAATGGCCGAAGATGGCTTCTTCGAGAACCGACTGAAATCGGAGTTGTTCATGATTAATGCGGCAAAGTTGGCGATACAGTTCATAATGCCCTTAATGAACTCCCATGCAAAATCACTGCCCTGAATCTTAGCTGGCTGGTGGATGACAGGACCAAGACCACCTGCCTTCTTAATGGTCCAAATAAGGAATCCAAACCCGGCAATTGGCACGAGATAGGACTTAATGGTGAACAAATGACGGATTTGGTGCACTGGGAACCAGATAAGCGGCAAGACGGCTAACCACCACAGGAAGAAAGAGAGGAATTCAAAAGTAGTGGTCCCCGATCCTGGAATGCCATTGTGCATGTTAGGAGCGTTAAGCCAAATAGATCTCAGCATGAGCTGCACACATTGGCCACCGAGCCAGGCTTGGACTCCGAACCAGATGCATGCCATTACGACTCGGTTGAGAATCGGCCAGTATGAGCCGAAGATGCCAAAGGAAGACCGAACGGCCACCGAGAAAGTAATGTGATACTTTGCACCGACTCGGCCGATCAGGGCCACAAACAAACCAGAGATGAAATAGCCGATCCAAACGGTGAGCCACACCTGCCACCAGGTGAGCCCCGCAATGATACCCGCCGAGGCAATCTGCCAAGTATTGACATTGAATGCGTCGGCAATCCAGAACGCTGTGAAATTGAGTCCACCCCAGATCCGCTTGTCTTTGGGCACTGGCTTCAAGTCATTGTTTTGGAGAAAGAGTTCCTTGCCCGTAAGGTTGGGGTCGTGCTCGGTTTGGACTTTTCGCCAGATTGTCCTCAGGGTGTCGCTCATTATGTTAATTGACCAATTGCTGTTAGCTTTTGCTTGAAGCTGGCAACTTGAACGTCGTCAGCAACTCTTTGATGGGCTCTTATTACGATTACGATGACGGATATTTATATATTTACGAGCTGCCCTGACATACAAGGGTGAGCTACAAACTTCTTGCTGCTTCGAGCGTTCGCAGCATATAGTTAAACGATCAGCTGGAACTCTTCCCTGCCCAGAAGAGCGGGTGGGATCAAGGCTACGTAATACCACCAACGGCTGGAAGCCAACCTACCACTAGGATTTTCACGATACCGGCTAGAGATAAGGAGCTCCGTATACACTACGCAAGTAGGAAACATTCCGAGCTGCAGAACCCTTACGACCCTTACATCGGGTCCGGTATACAACGCTAACTTTGCCCGTCATCAAACATTTATTACATAGAGGTACTTGTTAGCATATTGCAGATCCATGCTTCCCTTCGGGACGCATACCCGGTGCTGTTCTTTAATGATCTACTGTCAACTGTGCCAAAATGAACAGCGGAGATCGGCTCCATTGACTTGACACGGGCTTTCAAAAGATGGGGGACAGTGTTGGAGTACTATAGTGTACCCTGGATTGTTCGGGCTCCAGCCAAGGGAGGGAGGGGAAAGAAGAAATGTGGGGAAAAAAGGCCACCTATACCACATATTCTATCAGTGTGTGACATCAAATGGAAAGCGCCTTATCAAGCATGCTGATTGCTCGGCGGTCTTCAGGGACGCACTTTATTACCGGAGAGTGGCTCGGGGACCGATCCGTCGGGGGCGTTGTCGGCCGGCCTTGCGTCTTCGGCTGCTGCTCCGCTTGCGGGCCAGTTTTTGGCGACGTGCTCTCTGGTGGAGAGGGAAGATGCTGGTTCGTCAGCCGCACAGGCGGAAGCGCGTATCCTGAATATCCAGGGTACTGCAGCGGCGGCGGCGGTATCGAAAAGTGCTGTGGCTGTTGTTGTGGCTGATGCTGTGGCGGTGGCGGCTGTTGGTAGTACGGATGAGGAGCGTACTGTTCCTGATGCGGGTAGCGGTAGTAATCGTAATGTGCAATCGGACCCTGAAGATGCGGGGACCCTGGGAGAGGGTTGCCCATTTGGATATTGTGGGGAGGAGCCGTGGCATACGGTGGAGGTCGGAGCTGGGGAAGAGTCGCAGGGGCCTCTGCGGTCGCGCTAAGAGCCTGAGGTGGTAGCGGAGACTGTTTACTGCTCAAAGCATTGCTGCTACTTGTATCCCCGCTGACCTCCACGTCCGACTCGCTTCCCGAGTTGAGCGGGTTAGTAGTGGTGACCGGAGTCAATGTCGATCCTGCTGACGAGTTGTCCGGGTACATTTCCAGAGGAAGTGTTATGCTCTTGAGTTTTGGGTCCATCGACGGCTGCGTAAGTTTGCCAGACACCAGGTCCTCCTTGGTATAGTAGCATATCATGTGGAACTTGAGGTTGGTCGAGGTCGTGATTGAAAAGCTCTGTTTGAAGAGGCCCCCGACCTTGTATCTATGTGATTCCCCGCCCTTCTTGCGCTTGGTGTATGGAGTAGGGCGGTGCGGCATGGGTTCCATTTCGCGGTATGTAAGAAAAGACCCAGAGACCCTTGATGCTGACCAGGTTTTGCTATCGGTCCATCGTCTCATCGATGCTTCAGTCTCGTCCCTACATCTGTTAGCTTATTCGAATATTATTTTGCCCTCTTTTTTCCGTCGACGCATTAATTTTCGAAACTTTGACGAAATAATCAAATAACCATGGTCGAAATAAAGTGTCGCGGGCTGCGACACTTGGTGATATTACATAAGCTCGCTTCCTTGATACCCAATTAGGAAAGGTTATACCGCCAAGGGGTGCCAAATGAAAAAAATAATGAAACCTTATCGATGATATCGTACCAGGGCGAAATTAGAAATGGGAAAAGGTACGAGAAAAGAGTCCCATCGGCGTGGGATTGGTTGTCCTTTCGCGAACTCCCCCATTTTCTCGCAGTGGAGTACCTGTCGAGTGTCGGCCCGAACCGCCGATAAGGCGGCATCAAGGAGCTGGCCGCGTGAATATGTATCCTTGGCACGAGGACGAGGACAAAAGAGACGGAAAATGGGAAAATGACCAACAAGGCCAAGGTACTTACCAAACATAGATTGATCCGGAGCGGATTTGTAATCGTTCACGTTCTGTGAGTCGCCGCGATATCCGAGGAATGATGCCTTTGCGGCACGCCTCAAATAGGAGGATTGCGTCAAGCTGCGTCCTAACATGCCCATAGTAGGACTCCATGATGCTCGCTGGTATTGTTGGGCCCGTCAAAGGAACTGGTATAGTCAAGGCTTATCAGAATTGCAAGGTAGCACGGCGGAGATATATATGCACCCTGATACTTGCGGGTCCCCGATATAGGCTTAGCAGCCGGTGTTATGGGGAAAAATAAAAATGATGCAGGGCAGGCGAAGTTATAAAGTAAGCTAACCTTTGATAGCGAATGTTTTATCGGTCCAAGGGAGGCTCGTGATATCAAGATGCCGTCTTCTATTTTCCTTCGCCCTGGGTATATCAAGATTAGCTTTGATACGTTTCGAATTAATGAAGCTAGCAGTTGAAACGGCCGAGTTTAATTTAACTCTGCGGCCCGTGTGATTCAATTAAATGCTCCAAAAAGGATGAATGGGACCTTTAAACAGGGACCGGCCGGGTAGTTTTAAAATTGCGAGTTTGAGATGCTCAGTTTCGCAGTTATATATATACTGCCTGGACAGAGTGACCCTGGAGAGGAGGGGCAAGGTGCAGAATAGGCTCACACAGCCGCTGAAATGGGCGCTAATTGATGGATATAGTACGTGGTATTTGAGTATGATAAGACGCAAGACAGACACGACTATTGATTACACCGCTTCTTAAAGGCCGCACGCGTACCTGGGCCACCGGTGGGTATGTGTAATATAGAAAGGGCCAGACCAGTCTACTAAATATATTAAACCCGACCAATGGCAACTGGCCTTGTTTGAGATTTGTCAACGGTAAAATAGCCCCCCAGGTTATTGAGAGGGAAGCGCTTTAAATTAAACCCAATAGAGCTTCTTCTAGCTGAGAGTGCAAACCGGCAAAATATTTATATCTGCAATACAGTCTATATATATATGAAATCGATTTGCTCCCTACAGTATTGGTCCGTATATAGGTAATTTTTTTTATTTTTATTCTGGCGTATACGATGGAATTAAGGGCTCTATTACAGGAGGTTTGCTTATTTCTCCGTCCATGCGGCGTCGCGGGATGGGCCAATGCGTTTCGAATTCAAGACAGTTCAGTGAACAGCCCTTTTGCACTTTAATAAGCGGTCGTCTGTCGGCGCGCCGAACCATGTCTCTTTCATGACGTGCTGCCCGTATTCATTCACCCTAGTTTGTTAGGCAACCTACCGCCATTACCACTCTGTAGCTGCGCTGCTACTCTATGGACGAGCAACTCATGGGTACAGTGTATTTCTTTTGGGCCGTTGTTTTCTTTTCGCCTGTCGTGCGCGTTTCTTTCGTTCAAAGTGTACATTCTGTTGCCTGTTTTGTAGCCTCCCACCTGCCTAGTCGCGTCAATTCATCGGACGGCTATCTGTAATACCACTGTAGTTTATCTCATGCTCAAAATGATAGCGGTCCCTTAAATGTTACGTTGTACCATTACAACTGCGAATAAAGCGTGCCTGGTAGGGGAGCCAAGACACCCAAATATGCACAGCTGTACCCACTACAGTGTATTTCTACCCGCTACCCCCACCCTCGTATTACACACCTTTCATTCTTGTTCTCATAAACCCGCAAGCGACACAGCGGTCTCTCGGTCCGGTCCAGGCCAATTCCATTTGCATATGCATGGATCGGGTCTCGTATGCCCACTATTTTTCCAGACATGGTCCGTCCACATCCATGGGCCCTTCTCCCTTTCCAGCCCTTTTGGGCCGGAGCGTTCGTCTCTATTAGAGCAGGAGCATGCCCATGGCCCGTTGGGGCCCTGTGCCAAGTGGCTCATTGCTACATTTCGCCAATTCTTTATCAATCTCGATTCAGCAGGGCAGCATCCTGGCTGAGTCAGGCCCTCCTGTATTAGTGTAGGGGACCCATGGCGTCATTTCTTATGTGGGGTATTGATATCAAATATAACCTGCGAAAGAAAGTACAATACATACAGCACACACTTTTATCTCTATTGCATGCTGCACCTCTGTTATCCGTAGATCAGTTGCTTGTCCTCCGCTTGCCATTATACCAGAGTAATCTTTGAGGGCACTGGCAATAATTGGAACTACAGTGCCGCTGTTGGGGAGGAGGGGGTATCTTTACTCCGTCTCCACGCAGTTTAAAGCTTGTAATTAATGCTTAAACTCCGCCCGGACAGGGCTGCACAGGTACGGCGGTATGTCCGAGCTCCGGCAGAAATTAACCCCCAAAATTAGCCTTCGGAAATCCCGTCAATTGTATGCACCCTTCATGTTGAGCACCCACATCCGGACCAGCCCTATCAGGAAAAAAGAGAATGTCCCCAAAATGCCCCCTCCACATGTGGCTCAGGCCGAAAAAGGAATCATCCGCCAAAATGGCCGCTGATTTACGAGCCTATACGTCCGTGCATCGCCGTCCGGTACCCACACCCCCGTTGTAGCTTGCGTGCGACACGGCGTGTGTTGTATTTTTAGGGGTAGTGCGGCTCACAGATCAGGTACCAGATATACTGAGAGATAGGCGTACATACCAACACGGCCCCTCTAATCTGAAAATTTCACCCTCTCCATTTTGATTGCAGAGATAAAATGCAGCTGTCCCCGGCCGAACTGTCGTATCTGAAGGACTCGCTGAGCAACAAGCCCAATGCCCTGCGGCCAGACTCGCGCCACTCGGCCCAGTTCCGCCCTGTCGAGGGATCAACGAATTTCCTGCCCACGGCCAACGGATCAGCCAGAGTGCGGTTATCGGACGGCGCAGAGTGTATCGTCGGCATCAAGGCCAAAGTCGTCAAGTCCGCCGTAGAAACAGACCTTGTTGGGGTCGACGTAGACATTTCTGGCGTGCGGGACGACCACCCAATGCCCAATGTGCTGGCGACAACGCTCCAGTCAACGCTGCTGCAAGAGGAGCCGCTTATCGCATCGCTCAAGCTCACTTCGCGCTTCTCGTTCAAGCTCTACATCGACGCCGTAGTGCTTTCGCATCACTCGCACCCACTAACCCTGCTCTCCTTCACAATATACCTTGCATTGATGTCCACGCGACTGCCGCTGCTGACATCGTCTACGGATGATGTCACTGCCGAAGAGATACCCGTGTTCCACGACGACTGGGACGAGGCCAGAACGGTCTGTGGTGAGTGGAAGCCTCCGCTGCTTTTCCTTGTCGCTGTCGTCGGTGACAATGTGTTCATTGATCCGACCGAAGAAGAGGAGGCCGTGTCTGAAACTGGCCTGTTTATTGGGTGGTCGAATGGGTCGGTCAAGAGCCCTCTGCGCTCGATTGACCTTGCTGGGGGTTCCGGTAACCTTACTCCAGTTACCGGTATCAAGCCATCAATTCTGTCCCAGTCGATCAGCCTCATCTTTGAGAACGCTCCAGAGGTTGCTGAGTCGCTGGACAAGGTCGTCACGCTGGAGCAGTCGGTGGAGGCCAGTGTTTTCTAACTGATACTCCAATTGGCAATCCGTAATGTTTATTTAATGTACCATAATTCGTCACGTTGATTTATATCGGCGGCGTGTATACACAGTAATGGATGATGATTAACAATGCTGGGCAGAGTAGGCGTGGACAACTACTGCAGTCGCAGTCTGAATGTTCATCGACCGGATCATACCTACCTGCTTGATCTCAATACAGAAATCAAGCTCGGCCAACAAATTGGCTGGAATGCCCTCCCGTTCCTTGCCTAGCAGCAACACACTCTTACGCGGGAACTCGAGCGACGGAGTCAATTGCACACTGCTGTCCGTTTGTTCAAGACCAATTAGCGTGTACCCTTCTCGCTTCTTTTTCTCCATGAACGACACAATGTCCTCGATCTTAACTTCGTCCATCGGCATCCACCGGTCGGCCGTCACTGCAACGTTCCGGAACTGCGCATGCTTAATAATGCTCAGCTCATTTACACACATCAATTGAGCCCCGAGAACATCGCATAGCCGACAAATACCACCCAGATTCGGCGGCTTGTCCACCAGACTGGCCAGCACAATGAGCTCGCCCCGAGAGATTTTAGCGGCCTTGTCTGTCTCAGTCTGATCGTCTGCCGTCCCCAAGTTCCATGCACCGCTCTTGGTCTGCAGCTGGGTTGCGGTAGCGTTCATTTCCAGCGTGAGCTTATCCCCTGGAACCGTCTTCTGCGTGTTGATCCACGGGTCTGCATCTTCGTGGCCCTTTGGAACGGGCCCTGACGCAGGGCTCTTAAAATGGCGTTCCCGAAGCGCCGGGATTTTCCTGTCTGATAGTCGGCGGAGCACCCCGCCACAGACACCAACCATGGTGTAGTCCTTTTCTAGATCCCAAACCGTTTGTTCACCGCTTCGGAACTGCTTGAAACTGTCTGCCGCCCGCGCATTGTCCGCAATCTTGGCCACAGTAGCAAACAAGTCTGCCAGGGCGCTGGTCAGCGCCGGGGACGAAGAATGGACCGCTTCGTTATGCACGGCGTATAGAATTGAAACAGTAAAGTGCCGGATAGCGGCCCGATTACTCGTCGCCAATGGGATGACTCTCTCCAAATACTGCCGGTAGTATTCGCAAACACGTTCAGGGTCTGTATCACTCCAGTGGTGCTTTATGCACCTGCCGACCATGAGACCGATACGTTCAGCGGAGGCAATGATCCGTGGCTGAGCTTCAGATTCCTCTAGCTGTTTGAAAACAGTCGAGGTGAGATGACGTGCCCTTTGGGCCATGGCCCGCCCAATGATCCATTCAATGTAGACCCGTGCCAACGGAGACGGCTCGGTGTCCAATGCGGGGATGAACAGTTCTTCCGTATAGACGCTTATTTGTTCATCCGAGACGTACGGCTCGAGCAACAAAAGAACCTGATAGCAGAAAATTCGTACATACTCTTCGCTGCTGTCGGTTCTCTTAATTGGGTTGAAAATATGATACTCTGATGCAGTGAGGACATAATCAAAGAGCTCCGCCTGGAATTCCTGCAGGTTGGCAATGTAGGTAATTGCATGCACCTTAGCCTCGTACTCATGCATTCCGTATACGTCCAAAAAGCTTGACTTGCTTTGAGGGGCGTATTGGAACCGCGTGGACAAACAATTGTCAAGCATGTCCCCTAAAAGGACCTCTAGCTTAAAGACGTGATCGTCAATCTGCTCAAACGTGTAGATGCAAAGCATAAGCTTTCCTATCCACAGCCGGGATGGGCCCTGGGACAACTTCCAAGCCAGATACGGCAACAAGGCACGTCGTGCATAACAGCAGGCGACAATTTTCTCACCCGTCTGACTTAGACCTGCTTGAATGTCTTCTTCTGCGGATGCAATTGCCTTGATGTGGAATGCAACATCCATGAAAGTCTGGTGCAGCTTTCGTTCACTCGCAACGAGCTTGTCATCGACAATGCTATCCCACATGCCCTCAATCAACTCTGCAAACTGTCTTGGAGCGTCGATCTCGGTTTTATCAACAATTGCTAGGAGACATTGGCACATGGCCAGCCTGCATTTTGAGCTGGAAGTAGCGTAATGGTCTGACACCAGCTTGACCACGTCGGTAACTCCGATGTCCACTTTTTCGGAGTCATTAATGTTTCTCGCTAGGGTGCGGAGTGCTTCTTCAAGTGCCCTGTCTCGGGTAGGTCGCATCTCAGCTGGAACACCGCCGGATAAAAATGAGCCCATGCAGTTGATAAACTCCGTCTGAGAGACGGCCGAGGACTGTAGTCGTGATAGCCGCAGTGCTGTGGCCAGACCCTTAAAGTCCGGACCCTCAGCACCGTTGAACTGTTTGTACTGAGTATCTAAGTCACTCAGGTAAGACAACCCGGGGTTAGCTGCGCTGATTACCTCGGCGACACGACAGTAGTCCCAGCTCTTGCTGTAGAGCTGCCTTTTTAGATCCGTCGTGAATGCAGCGTCAACCTTGGAAGCAAGGTACCCAGAAGCTCGTTCGTATTCGCCAGCGATTACCTTACACTTTTCCTCAAAGTCGAGATGATCAACCCAAGCGCTTTCGACCCTAATGAGGAGTTCTGCCTTAAGTGCAATATCCAGTCTCGTGGTGGATTTGACGGCGTCAACGGAATCGGCCAGGCACTTAGATAGCTGAGATGAAACTTGAGGGATACTCAGTAGCTTTGGGTTCTTTGAGACGTAGACGTTCAGCCCACGCAACCACCAGTCGACAGTCTTACTCGTAGGCTTCGTAGTCAATAGTATCTCTACCATTAGTAGGGCAATACAATTCTCTCGAAGTCGCGATTGAGCCTCGTTGCTTCCAAGCCCAGTGATATAGTTTAGTGTGTCGACACCTAGCTCGAGAGGCCTCTCAACCAATGCATCTCTAATGCCCTTGATAACATAGATTCTCGCAGGGTCGAAAGAATATCGCACAGTTCGCAACATGGTTAGCATATCCGCGATATGAACCAAAGCCCATTCCTCGTCCATAGAATGTAATAACTGCTTAATGAAATGTGTGAGCCGCTCACTGTGAGGACAAGTAAAGGTTCCGTCGCTAGCTTCATCTACAGCGAAGTATGAGGCGGCCATAACATGCGGGAAGAAAACTTCAGGGAGGAAACCATAACTTTCATGGAACACAGCGAGGTAGTCAGTAGGCAGTGTCAGGATAATGTTAGCAATGTACTTCCGGATTGATTCCATTGACGCGTTGATGCCAGCTGAGAGTAAGCAGACACTCCAGCTTGGAGGGATAGCAGAGTCCTTTGACAACATTCGAACAATATCGCCGGCGGAGTCCTCGGTCTGGTGCATTGAAGTATCAATGGAAATGATCTCCATCAAAGTAGTGTATCTCTGCCAGTACTGCAGGCTCTCCTCACGTCGCGAAGTATCCCATGTCATGAAATAATTGGAGATATTGTGGTCGAATAATAGGACAGACCGCGATAGAATATACAAGCAATACTTCTTGAGCTCATATGACTCTGAGGCAACGCCCATTTGCAGGTATTTCCAGTACATTTGATCATCCAGCAGAGTATATTGGAAGAATTCAGTCTTACCAAGCTTATCGCCAAGTTTCTCAACCCATTTCAGCCACAACTTATAGCCAAAATAGTAATGGACATCGCTGTTGGATTCAGAGAGCAGAGCAGTGATGGAGTCCCAAATCAACTCAGTTTCACGCTCCAAAAACCGAGATTTTCCAAACAGAGACCCAATAATCTGATGTGATGTTGTCGCAATTTCTTCATTCTTTGCACCCTGCATCAAGCAAATCTGCCTCTGCAATCGCTCAGACAATCCCTTTAGTTCATTGAACTCAATAAGTGATGGGAGAATGCTGTTCAATTGTGCAAGAGCAGCCAGAGCCTTTTCCTCAAGCTCATTGATATATTTATCCGAAGAATCGAGAAGCTCACGGAAGGGCCAAATGAAGTTGGTGGAAACCATAAATTGGTCGAAAGTATGCGCCGTGGCGTCAAGAACAGAGTCTCGCAGCTCTGGGATACGACCACACAACTCAATGACTGCATTCGAGTTCTTCCCGTTCTCGGACTGTTCGGCAATTTTGCTCTTTATTCTATCCAAAACACCCTGTCATAATTAGCTTCTTTTCCACCGCTCTTTGTAAAGCACTCACAGTCCAATCCTTATCACGTCGAGAGTTGCACAACTGAGCAAGCAGAGTGCTCTGTTCGATATCGTCCCCGGCGAAAGCCTTATCGATGATCGACGAGGCCCATGTAAGCCTGGTCGATTCGTCCAAATCAACTATCAGGTTTTCCAGCGACATATCGCAGATCGCAGCGGAATTGTCGCCTCTATCGCTTCTAAGTCTAAGTCGTCGCGGGGCATTTTTTTCCAGCCTGCACGTGACATGATTCAGCCGCACCACACTAGATTACCGTTGCAAGGCAGGCCTGGACACTGTAGTACCGAACTCGCCATGTGGGTAAAGAGCCATTGACTGTTGATGTAATTATATTGCATCTTCACTATGCAGATCTATTCGAGGGTTACCTTCAACTACGGGTATTGTAGGTGTTCGTCTATTCTCTGGTAGAGGATGCGGCACGTTTATTAGGACGGGATACGAGTATACCAGTGTTTGGGTGTTCAACCCTGAAAAATAGGTACTTGTGATACCATAATCAATTGAAGATATTGACTATCTTCGATAAAATACCGGGTAATTGTTTTGTGTGTACATTATTTTGAATGTACGGTAACTCATTGCGATGAGCGTCGCTGAGCTGCACGGCAAGATGAGATCCTGTTTTCAACCGAGTTAAAACGACCGCTCGCATATTTCTAATATATCAATCGTTCGATTCGTATAATAGAATTACCACACTCCATATTTCCATTTGATTCTATACTATTTCTCTACGTTGAGCGAATGGCATGCAGTTTAGCTTTTGTTTTTGTGTCAAAACGCGGTGTCGCGTACACAACTTGCCTCGCGTTTGCTCCACCCCTGTTTACTTGCATGACAAACAAACCCATACCGAAGCGACAAACGATAGGACAGTTGGACGACATGCCACCAAAAAAGAACACCGCGACTTTGTCTCCAAAGTCTCCGCGGGTGCGGCCGGCCCACTCGCTCTCAGCGCTACGAGATCACCCCAGAACACCCACAAGAGGATCCCAGACTCCTACCTCACCCCAGAGGATGACCCCAAATCTAGAGCATCCGAGCTCATCTGGCCTGATGTCTCCTCGTTCTGGCTCTCCGATAAGGTCCCCACGTTCCAAGTCAGCTATGAGCTATTCACCGTCGTCGGGTGGCCTCAACCAGGGCAATGTTAAGGTAGCAGTTAGGGTCCGGCCGTTTCTACAGCGAGAGTTGGATCGAAGCGAGCAATGCCTTATTTCCATGGACCAGCATTGCACTACTATTACCCCTCCTCAGTTAGCGACACTGGGGAATGGCAGATCAACTACCAAGCGAAACATTGAGCCCAAGGAGTTTATATTTGACGAAAGCCTATGGTCTTTAGATCCTCAGGACCCACATTTTTGCAGCCAGCAGGCCGTTTATGAGAAAGTTGGTAAAGAGTTTGTCGACCACAACATTGAAGGCTATCACACATGTATTTTTGCATACGGCCAGACTGGGTCAGGTAAGTCGTACACAATGATGGGGACCGAACAGAATCCCGGTATTATCCCACGCACCTGCGAGGACCTGTTTTCACGGCTCAACGATTTGATCAGCTCGGACATCAGCTGTACAGTGCGAATTTCTTACTTTGAAGTGTACAATGAGCAGGTCCATGACCTGCTCGCACCTCCCTCTCAGCGGACCACTAAGCTCAAGGTGCGAGAGTCACCGACTGAAGGGCCGTATGTCGAGGACCTGTCTGAATTTGTAGTCCAGAACGTCAATCAGGTAATGAGGTATGTGAGGGAAGGGAACAAGGTCCGTTCGACTGCGTTGACAAAGATGAATGATCAATCAAGCCGGTCTCATGCTGTGTTCACGTTGGTGGTCAAGCAGATGCATATTGACGAAGGTACGGACAACACGGAGGAAACGATTTCGCGCATCAGGCTCGTTGACTTGGCCGGCTCAGAGCGGGCCAACTCGTCTGGGGCCAGTGGGGAGCGACTCAGAGAAGGCTCCAACATTAACCGATCATTAACGACTCTGGGCAGGGTAATTGCCGCGCTGGCGTCGAGCAGCAACCCTCCAGGGAGCCCCTCTAAGCAGGTCGTGCCGTATCGAGACTCTGTGCTGACATGGCTGTTGAAGGACTCGCTGGGCGGCAACAGTAAGACGGCCATGGTAGCGTGCATCTCCCCGACTGACTACGAAGAGACCATGTCTACGTTGAGGTATGCAGACCAGGCGAAGAAAATCAGGCTGCGGGCAGTCATCAACCAGGATATTGTTTCTGCTGCGGACAGGGACAGGCTGGTGGAAGAGATGCAGGAACGAATTAATACGCTGCAAATGACCCTTACACAGTACTCGACGACCAAGGAGAACGAGGAAGACAAGTTCAAAGCGGAGCTCGAGAAGGTACGGCATGCGATTCGGTTTTACGAAGAGCGCGCCATCAATGAGGAGAACAAGCGTAAGGCTATCCAGGCCGAGAACGAGGCATACACGCGACACAACCGGCTGCTCAAAGACCACCTACGAGAGATTACCAATAGGAATGCTACGGCCGATTCTGCTACATTGCCCAGCTACGATAGTCTGGCGAGCGAGAGAGACGAATTGCTTGGTGATATCAAACACTTTAGAACTAAAGTGCGCGGATATCACAATGACTTTGCACAGCAATTGAAGGATCTGGGGATCAGCCAGCCAATTTTTATTTAGCCGCCGTAGTACATTTTGCTATACACTATATACTGTATTGAGCTGGTTCCGTTTAATAAGTATAATTTTGTAGTTTGTACAGGCTATTATACGATGTGGAGCTTAATATGGTGGCTAATGGGGCTCACAGGGGTAAATCGATCTACTCCGAGGTAGTCGCGCGGCCCGGGGGGAGGGAACTTTAACGCGATCGAAAGGGGCTTGAAATTCGACACCATTTGATCAGGAGGTTAGAGGTCCTTACGAGAGTAAAAAGAACGACACAGGAATCATGTCGAGTGCACGGGAGTACAAGCGTAAGTTTTTTTTCGGGGGATTCCGGGTTTTGTGCTGTGGAGTGTTCGCTAACAAAAGTCCAGCTACGATCAAGTCTGTTGACATGGTATGATCTCTTCTACTCTACCAGAGCTACGGAGCTAATATGGAATTAATTGTATAGGCCGAAGATATGCAGTCCTCTGTAATTGAGATTGGTAAGTAGACGTGGCGGGTTACGGGTGGGTGAGTGCTAACAGGTAACAGCCCAGGCTGCGCTGGACAAGTTCAGCGTTGAAAAGGACATTGCTGCCTTCATCAAGAAGGAGCTTGATGCCAAGTTCGGACTCACCTGGCATTGTATTGTGGGAAAGAACTTTGGCAGCTACGTGACCCACGAGACCAAGCATTTTATCTATTTCTACATTGGGCCATTGGCGTTCCTTGCCTACAAGACCTCCTAAGTCTGCCCCAAAATATATATTACCTCCATCAAGATCTACAAAAAATACAGTATACTACGTAAGGCACTAGTCGGTACAGCGTAATCAGCCGCCCCCTGCTGTATTCAGAGCACTGCACTACTTGAACGCCTTCAATTCCTCAGCAACTAACCTATAACCCCCGTACCCACACTGTTATTTATGGTATAGCGCTCTATCTGGGCCGGTGTTATCATGGGTGGCGCGCGCGGAGGACATTACCTTTCCCCACTGCGGCCGACCATCACAACAACCAGTCTGTGGTAGCAACAAAGGGCGGCGAATATATAAAGCGTCAACGCCCATTGCCTCCGAACGCGTCCGATCAGAGCTGTTTGGACCAGGATAGACAGCAGCGGACCAATCGTAGACTGTAAAATAACCCCCGTAGAGAGATGGCGGACTTTGAAGACAACAACCCTTTCGCTGCCAGCGGCAGTGAGCGGCGGTTCTCAAACTCGTCCAATGACTTTTCAAACCTGTCCATCTCGAGCCCTACTAGCGACCGTAAGCCTAGCGTCGACCGCCCGAGTAGCCGAGGCGACGATTCGTCGTCGCACCACGCCACCAGGACCTATCTTTCCAAAGTCGAGCAGATTCTCATGGAGAACCCCGACTACGAGATCACCATCCCAGTGGCGGCCAAGACTCACGAAGGCAACTCACGCGGGTACATTGCGTATTCGATCAAGCTCATGGACCTGTCTGTGCGGCGGCGGTACTCTGAGTTTGAGTCGCTGCGCACGACGCTCACTAGGCTATTTCCCACGGTTATCATCCCGCCCATCCCTGAGAAGCACTCCATGTCGGACTACGCCGCGTCCCCGACCAAGGCCAAGGAGGACACGACGATAATTGAGCACCGCCAGCGCATGCTGGCCATCTTCCTCAACCGGTGCCGCGACATTAAGGAGGTGCGGGAGAACTCGGTGTTCCAGCGGTTCCTGGACCCGAATTCGAGCTGGAGCGAGGTGCTCAACACGCCTCCCGTGAGCGAAATCCCCAAGAACATTCTCAAGGCGCCGCCAATCAACCCTTCGGCAGCCTCGGCAGCACACTCGTACCTGCCGGTGCCGTCCTCGTCGTCGCGGCCGAAAATGGCCGAGGATTCTGCGTTTGATGACGCCGAGGCCAACGCCAAGGAGTACGAGGCTGTCATTGCCGGAGGGCTCGAGAAGGTCAACCGGCGCATTATCAAGCGCTACTCTGAGGTCGCCTCGGACTATTCGGATTTGGGTGCGAAGTTCAATGCCTACAGTCTGGAGGAGGAGGGAAAGCTCGCAAGCGCGGTGGAGAAAGTCGGGCAGGCTATAGACAACAGCTACTTGACTTATGAAGGGCTGGTCACGGCCATGACGCAGACGTTTAGCGAACGGCTTGGCGAATCTGCGCAGTTTGCCGCCGTGGTAAGGGCCGTGCTCAAGTACCGGCGACAGAAAGCGCTCCAGCAGGAGCTCACCTCAGACAGCCTTGTTTCCAAGCGGGCTATTCTTGAGCAGCTCGAGCGGTCTGAGCAAGAGGCACAGCGAATCAACCAGTACCTTCAGCGCGAGGGACTGCCTGCTAACGGAGCGAGCGCTGAGCCCGAATTAGCACCGCTTCCCCCCACTGAGGATGCACCCCCTCCGCCGCCCAAGAAGAAGGGTGGATTCAAGATCCCGGGCATTGGGAAGCTCAATCACGCTATTCACGGGTTTATGGACGTGGATCCCGAGGCTACGAGGCGGTCTAACATTGGCAAGACGCGGGAGCAAATCGCGCAACTAGAGGAGGCACTGGCAGCGGTCAAGGAAGACGTTGTCGCAGCAAACGACTCTGTCAAGGAAAACTTGGGGCGGTTCCAGGAGCAGAAGGAGGACGACATGCGGCGCATCATGAAGGTCTACGTAAATTGCCATCTTGAGTGGGCTCGCAAGAACCTGGAAAGCTGGCAGGAGGCTAAGCAGGAGATTGAAAAGGTCTAATTCGATCTCCCTGAGCCCATGTCTCGCCAAATCGGCCAATCGAATATTCCAACTCCGCCAGCCAAATTGATCACGATCCGTTGAGCCATCGGCCACAGATGTCCTTTCTTGGCGATTATTACGGAATTATGGAGATGGCCCCTACCAGCCGCACCCCGACTCAGAAACGCGGGTGACGTGCGTAAATCTGTCAGGGGCCGGTTGCCTTCTGCGGTTTTGTTTTTGTTTTGTATTTTTGTTTGTTTTTTGTGTTGTCCCAACTCACACCGCATCCCACGACCAGCCACCCAGCGCGAAGAGGAGAGAAACGCCCCACCAAAACGCGCTTTTTCTACATTACACACGTTGAGGAAATAGAGAGAGCCCAGCAAAAGTGATGGTAACCGCACTGCCGGCGTCTCTGCCATGTCTGGTCAAGGCTATCTACTCGTGGTCCGGCGAGGAAAAGAGTAAGTTTGTAATTGAGTAGAAAACTGGGCGTATCGTTAACCGACTTAGGCGATCTTGGCTTCATAGAAGGAGATGTCATTGAGGTGCTCAACACGGGTGATGGCAACTGGTGGACAGGGAGGCTCAAGCGTAACAAGATGGTTGGCACCTTTCCCTGTAACTTTGTCGAGTTCATTGACCCCAAAATGGCTGCTCCCCCTTTACCACCGAAGGAATCGACGGTGAGGCACAAAAGCAGCGTTCTCAGCGTGCATAGAAGGGCACCGAAAGACGACCGGTACCCGCCAGGGCACTTTAAAGCAAACTCTGCCGTAGATGACAGCGATTATAACAGCCCAAGGGGTTCCAGGCGGCGTCGTAGAAGCGTGGTTCCAATGAACAGCTCGTCTTCCATGCGACGCGAGCTGGGCCATTCGCCGTCGAAAAGCGACCTGGGACCTCAGGCTCACTGGGACGACGGGAGCGTGACTATGAGGGGCCATGTGAGGAAAGACCTGCTCCATGATATCACGGCCGAACTCAACCAGACCCAGCCATTCATTCCAATGCCTGCTGAGCAGCATATTATGCCAACTTCAGGGTCAGGATACGACTATTATGCGGACCAGGAAGAGTATCTCAACCACCGCGAGAGCAGTATACGGAGCCAGCAGCGCCGGCAATCGTACTATGGAGAAGACGATTTGCAGTTTTACAGCGAGGACGACCACCTAGAACAACCTCCAGTTCCTCCTCCGCATCGGGTGGCCGTCGCTACGAACCTCCAGGCTGATCTCAAGTACCACCACAGCCAGGCTAGCCAGCACAGTTTCACGAGCCAGCCAAGTTACCACAGTAGTCAGCAAAGCTATCACAGCAGCCAATTGAGCCGTAACAGCTTTGATAGTATGGGTATGGGAGGCAGAAACAGCTTTGTCAGCAGCAACAGCTCTCCTACGCGGCACGATGAATTACCCATGAAGCAGCCTGGCGGGTACTTTGAATCTCGCGGGAGGCGCAACAGCTTCAACAGTGCGAATGCGTCCCCTTCTCCTCCCGTGCCAATTCATCATGCGCGGTCTAATAGCAATATCAGCTTGAATCTCGACCGGACACCCTCGCCGCTGCGGAATGCCATGGACGACGTAATCGCAAGTTTGGATGACATGGAAGTCACATCACAGAGCCGCAGCAACTCTATTACGGCGCTCGATGGAATGGCTGGCAGTAATGGTGACGGGCCCGGATACAAGCGGTACTCCAATACTACTATTACGAGCGAGCAAAGAGGTTTCCCTCCTACTCCTTCCAAGGTGTCACCACGGTCGCATAACAGTTACTACATGCCGATCGCAGATGAAAGCGACGAGCGGCTCCGAGAGGATGAAGAGGAAGAGGATGATCATAATATGCCGTTCGACCCAAACTCGTACGACTCTAAGCCCGGGGATGTGCTCAGACCTGGAGCTCACAAGAGCCAGTCTTCGTTCTCCATGTCCATGCGAAGCGATAGCACAACCCCAACAACCCTTTCTAATGCTAGTGCATCGTCAGCGGGGTCCCTAATGAGGCGAAAGCAGGAATCAGCCCTGCGGGCTCAAACCGGTGCCTATGCACCAAACAATAGCGTCAACCAGCAGCAACAGTCTTTGGAACCCCATACTGTCAGTGAGGTTCCCGTCAAGTTGCCCAACGCCAGGCCGTCTCCTACGGAGACAAAGAAGCAGCTGCCGTTGAAGCGTTCTGCGGGTTTCCTCAAAAAGCTTTTTACTGGGCACAGTGCGGACCACGAGTCTCAACCGCAGCCACCACCCAAGACGGTGACTGGGTTTGGCCACACTGACGTGTCTGTGAGGAGATCCAAGTCCAAGTCGTCACGATACTCTACATCGTCGCTTAAAAAGAATTTGCGCAAGGTCTCTTCGCGGACCCTAGGTAAGTCTAAGTCTGGTTCAATTGATCGATCCTCGAAGAACACTTGGATCGATGTCCGTCGGGACGTTCATAGAGCGAATACGCTCACCGACTGTGAGCGGGACCAGCGTCGGCAGAAGAGGGAGCTCGAGGGTTTAGCGGTGTTAGAGCCACTTGACGCGCTGGCTAGCGTTCGGGGCAACGAAACTCTTGACGGTTACACTAGAGGCGAGGGCCGCTTGGAGCTGCGCAACCAGGATTTTACTCATGTCGACTCGGCTATTCTTGCACACCACACGTGGCCTCCGATGATGAGCCCTTCGGTGTATGCGACTAGTAAAATTGGACGACAGTTCCAGTATGACATCGAGCAGGTGCGGGCGATATTTGACTTTTGTGCGTCTAAGATTAATATTGAAACCCATCATAACGACTATGACGACGATGACGATGATGATGATTATGACCACCGCACGTTTGATACGTCTGGGCAAGTAGTGTCGTTTTCTCGGCTAATGAAAAGCCGGCGAGCAACGGTGCGAGAACTTGCCGAGTGTGTCAAGTCCATGTGCGATGCGTTGGGCATTCCGTGCGAAATCGTCCGCGGCCACTTGAAGGCCCCCGGTGAATGTGTTGCGCTCAATTCGCAGCCGCGGCCGAACCATTACTGGAACGCTGTGGTCATTGACGACCAGTGGCGATTCCTCGATACAGCGTTGGCATCTCCTGCCTTCCCAGGACGAGATGCCTACTACAAGTGCGACAAGGACACCATTGTGAATCACTTTTACTTCCTAACTTCACCAAGCGAACTTATTTATTCTCACATCCCCGTGGATCCTTACGACCAGCATATAGTTCCTCCGCTTAACCCGGTTGATGCTCTCGCGTTGCCCTTGGCGGGCCCAGCGGCGTTTGAGCATAACCTCAAGCTACTGGACTACAATACGAGCATCACGCAGCTCGAGAATCTTGATGTCGCCGAGTTTAATCTGCTGGTTCCTCATGGAGTGGATCTCTACGCCGAGGTCTGCGTCGGGGCATCATCCGGCAACATGTACGACCAGCCCATGCGGACAGTACCGGGGCTGGCGCAGCCATACTGGAAGGACAATCGCCGCTACGTGCGGGTGAAGGGCATTGTGCCGGAGGCGTTCAACCAGGGGACACTGCATATATATATTGGCCCGCGGGGCCAGTCCCAGGCGCTCACAGTTGACACAATGTCCCTTGCGTACTCTATTCCACTGACTCACACGGGACAGAATGCGCCATTTGAGTTTGTCACGCGGCACACGACGCCGCACTCTGAGAAGCAGGACATTTACGTGACCCAGCCACAGTGCAAGAAGCTCATTGGCGGCAGCACATATGTGTTCCAGGTAGAACAGCATCCGTCACGCGGGCTCGGCGGTGGGTATGGCTACGGGCGTACCAAGCTGGCTGTGCAGTCTCCGTCAGGGAAGATCCACAAGCTCAACAAGAAGGATGGCGATGATGGGCTGTCTTACGGCAGCTGGGAGGCCACGGCCAAGGTTGTCGAGGTCGGTACCTGGCGAGCGCTGGTTCTTGCGGACCGGGGAAATGCTTGGAGCGTATTTGCCGAGTGGGATTGTGTGTAATTTATTGGTAACTATGCCGTATTTATTGCTTAATAGGTGTATATAGAACAATCACCACCTTTGAATAGTTATTACTGCCGTAGCAAATTTCCTTTTTATGGGCCTCTTTACGCCGCCCTGTTGCATTGTTACAAACAGTACACTGGTATTGCGCTTCACGTATTGGTCCCCAGGATGCGGGAAAGCATTGGACCAAGTGTTCATACAGAGACCCGTAGGTGGAGCCCCCGTTACGCTATGCTCATGTTCGTAACAGTGGGATCGGAGTTGGGTACGGCGTAACAAATGTTCGCTTGTCGAGGCGCGCGCCACGGTGTACCGTTGGGCGGAGCCAAAGTGTCCACCTCACTTACAAACGATCACCAGGGGTAAGCAGAGAGAGGCACAACTGCACCATGAAGGGCGTATTTCGTGCAATTTCGTGCCTGATGGCATTGGTGGTCGGCCTGGCGTATGCCCGGGACTTTAGCGCTGCGCAGGTGGCCTCATTGCAGCAGTCCAACGGCATTATCCGGCTCAACGACCACAACTTTGACCAAATCGTGGCTGGCCCACGGGATTACGACATTGTCGTGCTATTAACCGCCGAGGGCCCACAGTACGGGTGCTCGTTCTGCCGGATCCTCGGCCCGCCCTTTGAAAAGGCCGCTTCGAGCTGGCACCAAGACCACCCGACCGGAGACGGCGTCTTCTTTGCTGTCGCTGACGTCTCGGTCAGCCAGGCGGTGTTCCGGGACTTTGAGCTGACCCACGCGCCCAATCTGTGGGTGTTCAAAAAGACCCCCCACCAGACGCAGAACCGGCCGGGCTCGGGGTACGAGCCGTACCAGTTCCCTCAGACGGACGAACAATTGGCTCCGCTGCTGGCGTTCCTCAACAAGAGCCTCAAGATAGAGATCAAGATCCACGAGCCATTCCCGTGGGACCGGCTTATTGTCACTGTGGCGGTTGCAATTACCATTGGAGCAACGATCAAGATGGCCTACTCCAAGATTCTGGTGATCCTCCAGCGTAAGCAGCTGTGGATTGCGCTCACTCTGGTGTCCATTCTCATGTTTACTGCGGGCCACATGTTCAATATGATTCGACGGACTCCATACATTGTAGGCGATGGTCGGGGAGGAGCGACCTATTTTGTCGGCGGACATTCTAACCAGATTGCTGTCGAGACTCAGATCGTGGCAATTGTGTACGCGATTCTTTCCTTCTCGACTATCTGCCTCATTGTCAAAGTCCCCAAGGTCGACGACCGGAGGAAGCAGTCTGTGCTGGTGATCTTCCTGTCGGCGCTCATCTACTTGACCTTTTCGTTCCTGCTGGAGAAGTTCAAGATCAAAAACGGAACCTATCCATTCAGCCTTGCCCAGATCTTTTAAACTTTTATACCTGGTATATAACAATGTATATCTACTGCGGCCGTGACCATCGGCACCATAAACTATTACTATTGCGCCCCATTTATTGCGGCGTAGTGCGGCTGAATCCCGTTACTATGGCAACTACATGCCCAAAAAAGAAAACGAAAATAAAATCCCGTTAGAGCGTCTACGCGATATAGAACCGACCGGTAGCAGACCGCCGAAATACGCAATGGTAGGCATTACCCAGCATATATGGGCAAATAGTTAACCTTGTAGGACGCGATAAATCTCGTGTTTGCCTATACGGCAAGCGTGGCCGCGGTGAAGGAGGTTGAGACCAAAGATGTCGAAAGACAGCACGAGGTCAAACTCCTGGTCCAGGAGTACGAGTTGGAAAAGTCCAAGGCATCTTCCACGCTTTACCAGGACAATCTTAAGCAGCTGAATGCTGAATATACGGTTCTTTGCGATCTTGCGGCAACTTTGGAAGCCTCGAAAATCCAACTTCAAAGTGAGCTCGATTCTGCGCGGGGAACGCTGAAAAAAGACCACACTGACCTTGAGTCGAAGAATAAAAAACTGGCAACCGAGCTGAAAACACTCAAATCGGTCCAGGATAACCTTTCCAAGGTGATCAACGACAAAAGCCGCCTCGAGCGGGAAGTGTCCACTCTCAAGTCTCAGCTGGACACAAACAAAAAGTCCATGATGACCTCTGAAAAGGAATCTCGAGTCGGTACGCAGCAGCTGGAAAAGAAGTACCGTTCCGAGATCCAAGATCTCAAGAGTCAATTGAGCAAGCAGAGCATTGCAGTGGACAAGGCCGAGCGAGAGCTCGACAACGCTAAGCGAAAGCACGATACCCAAAAGTCAGCTCTAGAGACAAAGCTTGAGATGCTCAGGACCAAGGTCAAGAACATGGAAAACAGCACAAGATCGCCGGCGCGTCCGTCGTCTCTGTTTTCCCCTCTGCCGTCAAAGGTAGCAGCCAATTCAAAGAACGGGGCGCTGCAAAAGAAGAGCGCTCTGGCGAAATCGTCTCTTCCAAGCCCTATAGCGTCACGGATAAATGCAAATGAAAAGGTAAAACCCCCAAACAGTCCGCTCAAGAAACAGCTCGACAAATCCACGCTGCCCAGCCCTGCTCCAAAGGCTGCTGACACTTCAGCCAAGTTCACTGCGACAACAAAGTCGAATAAACAAGTGTCGCTTTTTGATGACAGCGAAGGTGAAGACAACAATGACGACAACCAGGAGGCTGGCGACTCTACCGTAACCAAGCACCAGGCCAAGCGCCAGCGAAAACGAAAACTAAAGACTCTTGTGGCCACCTCCGTGGAGGACGATGAAGATAACCCAGACAATCCAAACTCACTTTTCAAGCGAGCCAATACCTCTGCTGCTGCATCTTCGGCCCCTGCTTCAAAGGGCAATGGCATTGCTGTGCCCGCCAAAGCCAGTAAGTCTCTTCTCGATGCGAAGATATCTCCGCTCAAGACCAAGAACCAAAGCATTAAGAATAGTTTCACGTTCTAATTACATAGGTCTAGAATAATCAAAACGGCTTGTGTCAAAGCTTGGCCTGGATCGCGCCGAGGCGATATTTAACGTCACTCAGCACCTTGGAGTCTGGCTTCCACTCCTCGTACTCCTTGTACAGCTCGGCTAGGTGGCTCGCAAATTGTTCGCCGCGCGAAGTGGCCTCTGCTACTAACCCGCGCATGCTCCACGGCAGGACGTAAGGATTATTCGAGTTGGCTCCGCGCGGGATCTTGAAGGAGGCGTCGTACCGAACAGGACAGTACTTGGAAGCGTCTGTTGTCTCCAGAGCATGGCGCAGAAGCATGTCGTAAACCCTCGGCTCGTCGTATATCTTTGAGTGGCCATTGCTGGTAAGTGCACCTGCGAGGGAGCCCGAGAGCTCTCGAATTACACCGTGGTCAGTAGAACCAATGTTACGCAGACGCAATGCTAGAGAAACCAGAGTCGGGATAAACTCTGGCGCCACGACCTCATGTCCGTCCACATAGATGGCACGGTATATGTTCGGATGAGATACGTGGATGCAAGTCGACGAATAGAGGGGCACGAGCTGGTCGTTAATGGAGCCCACAAACACAATCTTGGCATTGTGGGCAATAATCGTACGCAGCGAGTCCAGGTACTTGCGCGACTGGAAACTGTCTACGCGCTGGAACTCAAACAGTTCCTGCAGGGAGACGCTCTCGATTGACGCATACGCTCTCATGACCAGCTTTTGGTCGAGCCCTGCAATGGGGCCAAGCGATATTCCGGCCATTCCGAGGAGCGCGATTCGAGTGTTTTCGACGTGGCCTTCTTCAACAAGCCGGGCCATGAGATGCACTGCAACTGGGGTTCCCTGTGAATGTGCTGCGAAGAATAAAAAGTCCGCTCGGTTGATTGAGTCCATCCAGTTATGAAGAAGCTCGTAGAGCTTGTCCACTCGGTCCAAGACCTTGCCCTCGCCCTCCAGAGCAATCTTCTCAATGTCTATGTCGTAGCCCTTCTCTTGGGCCCATCTCTCCACCGAAGCAGCCGCCTCATTGGCAAACTTGACGGAGGTACCAGTAGGTTCGCCAAGGATAGACCGAATCATCTTTGTCGGGAAGAATCCGTGAACGCCAATAACTACAGCCTTGCGAATGCGATGCGGCGGGGCCCGAAAGAGATGCTCGTGGACTTGGGTTTTATGCAGGCTACTAGGCGGTGCAAAGTAGTCCTTGATCTTTTGCAGGGACGATTTCAGCATCTCCCCGGAAGAGTAAATGGAGAAGCAATCGTTAATGTCTGGGGCAACAATGTTCGGCCTCGCAGGGCGTCTTTTTGGCGGCTGCGAAGGCTTTGGAGGCTGCCTGTCCTCTTCCTCTTCTTCTTCGAGCTTCTTCTCTTCGAGATCAGTCACCTTCTGGGGGTGATCTTGCGACTCGGTTCCTGAAACAGCTAGTTCACCGCCGCCTTTTTTCGACCCCGACCCGAACCACAGTGCCCAGCTGCCATTGCCACTCCCTGTTTCGTTATTCCCATCGCTGCTGGGGGGTTCTCGTGTGTTTTGCTCGGTACTGGTTTCTGGCTCTTCGGGGTCTTTTGATGAAAACATTGAATACCAGGACCATCTATTCGGTTTGTCGGATTTCGGCTCTTCGGCTCGCTTTCCTGATTTCTTGGATGATTCCACACGGTCCCCTGGTTTAGAGGGCTCCGTCGACTTGGAAGATTGATCCTCTGGTCTCTTGGGGGATTCTACTGCATCCGATCTATCTTCCTGCCGTTTCCGCTTGTGCGAACGATCTTGAGAAGGATCTGGCTGGGATTTAGACGGCTCTTGAGACTTTGGCGGCTCCTGAGATTTTGGCGGCTCTTGAGACTTCTGGCGCGCTTTAGAAGGCTCTTGTGTCAAAGGCTCTTGGGCCTGGGGCGGTTTAGGCTTACTCTTCCACATCCAGGAATACCAATTCAAAGAGGTATTCTCGGCTGGAGCGCTGTCTTGTGATTTCTGCGCGTCGAGTCTCGGTGATGCCGGGGGCGTGCTAGGCGGCGTATGTCCTTCGGACCGAACTCTATTCCCGCCAGCAGTGGTATTAGTAGCAAGCTCCCTATCCCCTCCTACGTAGTTGCTATCGCTGATAGCGACCGGCTGGTTGCTATCTTCGACCGGGTTATTCTCTGCCGTATTAGCGAGGGGCACCTCACTATTTGTGTCAATGTTGATTGTAGTGGCAGACGAGTGCAGCGAAACGTCGCTCTTGTGGCTTCTGAGGCTGTTCTGGTCCTCTAGCACGATTTTGCGCAGGCTCTTGGAGCCACGGCGTTTGCCCAACGCGTATTCCTTAGGAGGAGAGCTGACCGCCACCTCGCTGATTGCCACGGAGGACTCTTTAGTGGTGTGCTTGAGGCACAGGTGGGAGACCTCGTGGTCAATGACAATCCCTGGGGGCGTCTCCGGGCTGCTTTGTGCAATCGACCGGGGCGATGGCGGCTCAGACGATTCGCTGCCCGAGCTGCCACTGTTACTGTCGGGGGTCGCCACAGACTTATGGTGCTTCCCGGAAACAGACCGCGAGAATGCTCTAAACATGCTACCACGCAGTTGCGCTATATCTACGGTGAAATGTACGTATCCAGTCGTGTTAGGGCAATAAATATGAGAGCTATTTGTTGGGGCAGATATTATCGTCGGGCATGCACATGGGGTCAGATGTCGCACTCGATTCATCGATTCGGTGCGGCTGACTTAGTCCCTTGCTTATCGCAAACGTGGGGAGTTTGTTACGGCGCAGCAAAATTTGGTTACAGGCTTCGAAACTCAACTGAAACCTTCGATGGAGTATTTGTCAGGCGTGTGTTTGTAACAGTGCAACAAATAGCGACTACAGTCTCCAAAGGACCCAAGGGAGGTTCCTAGTAGGCTGTTATTTCGCAAGGCCCGGGTCATAGATATCTCAACAAATAAAATGAAACGAGATTGGAGCTAGTCGCTGTCGCTCACACAGTCGCCTAGATAATCATTCATCAAAGATCCAAGAAATTGGCAGAGCACGGTTTCGGCAAAAAGGCCTGGCGAGCTCGAGGCCATACCGTGCTTCACTCCCCACTGCTTGCGCATCTTACGCCCTTTTTCGTAGGACTTATGTATCTCAGGGAAGGCCAAGAAAGTCTGGTCGAAGCCTGAAATGGCAACGTATGACATGATGGCGTCGTAGAGTACGCATAGATGGTCACGCAGAGAAAGCTCGGGTGCCAACCACTCGGTCCTCTGCGGCGTAGTCTCGAGCCATTCACATAGAGCGTCCTTGGAGAGCGGCATTCGCCGCAGATACTCGACACTGGAGATCATCCAGTCCGTAGAACAGCTCCATACGAGCCGCGACAGCGTATTCGGAAGAGGCTTGTCCCGAGGCAGCAGCGCGCGGTAGACCGAGGGATGTCGAATTAGCTTCATGCAATGTCGCTGGATTTTGATAATGTGGTCTTCTGTAGTGTACCGCTTGAGCAGGAGGTCGAGAAACCTCGATCGCAGAGCCGTTGTCGAGACGTCCGCCCGCGTATCTGTCACCGAATTGATTTTATCTGTGATATCCAGGATATCGTTCTTATCCAGAGGGTAGTAATTGATGCGATTGACAGCCCCTCCAGACTCGTTGACGTCCCCGCCTATTATGAGGCTGGCCAGGACAGCATTCACGGCTGTTTCCAGCACAGAATTACCGTTGAGCCAGGACCCGAGGACGGTCTTGCCTCTAATCTTTTCGTCTAGCTTCGCTGCTTTGATCATGTACTCGCGATGCTGTTCCAATACCGCCTCGGACTGTGTTTCCACCAGCTGCTGGTACTTGCTAAAATCGTGCCGGTCGTATATGTCGTCTATAGCCTCTTTTGTCGGTCTCATCTCATCGGGCACTCTACGGGGGTCCAGCCGTGAGAACTGGTACCCAAGCTGGTCGGTCTCAACCCACAAGTAGTTCTGCTCGAGCATATCGACAACGAATTCGAGGAACGGCGCCATTTGCTGCCATATGCGCACAAACTCGGGGTGTGGTACAGTCGAACAGGTGAACGCCCATCCAACCATGTTCCAGACGCCTTCAATTGAAGAGAAAAGGTGCGGCAGCTCTCCGCTGAGGTCGGGCACTTGAATCTCGCCGGAGTACGTCTCCTCGATATCGTCTGTATCCGTTCCCTCGAGGTCGCTCCCGAGCAGATCTTCAAGTTCCTTAAGTGCCGAGAGTCCCTCCTGCTGCTCCTCGAGCGAAGTCGTCGAGGCAGCCCCGAAAGACGGCAGCGGTTTCCGCGGGGGCACTTTGGCGGCCCGCCGCGGCTTGGAAGCACCCAGCTGCACATTGGTAGAAAAGCACTCGTAGAACTCCTCACGGGCCCGGTTTGCGCCCTTGTCAGACACTGGGAGCCCCGATTCCGGGTCGTACTTGAGCGCCCCTTGGATCCTCTGGAGCAGTCTCACGCTCCGCAGCGCGACACAGAGGTCCGAGGTGGCGAATTGAGCCGCCATGGACGAGTAGTACGCCTTGGGGAAAACGCTGAGCGCGCAGAGCTTGAGAATGTCGGGTTTTGAGGGCAGCTTGGTCCGGGGGAGCGCATTGGCGATCTGAGCCTCCAAAACGGTCAGAAACCGCTCGTAGTCGGCAGACTCCGGGTCGAGGTGTTTTGCCGAGACCTGCTTGGACCCGAGCCACACTCCCGCTTCCAGGGACCCTTTGCGGACCAGGTTTACGCTCATGTCCGCTGTCGTCTGCGGTGGTGGGGGATCGAAGGTGATTTCAGGGCGCCCGCGCCGGTGAGCCGCACGGGGTGAAAAATATTGACAGTTAGTACCTGGTACCTCGCTTATCAACCAAACCACTGAAAAACGATGGAGGAGATCAAGAGCACTCTGCGAGGCAAGCTGCGGCAGTTCAAGGATTTCCCGTCCGAGGGGATTCTGTTCGAGGACATTATGCCCATTTTCCAGGACCCAAAGGCATTCCAGCTGCTGCTTGACGGGTTCAAGCTCCACATGGAGGAGACGGGTCTCAAGCCGGACGTCATTGTGGGTCTTGATGCGCGGGGCTTTTTGTTCGGCCCGACTCTGGCGCTCCAGACCGGTGCTGCGTTTGTGCCAGTGCGAAAGCACGGCAAGCTTCCGGGCGAGTGTGTGTCTGCCGAGTACGTCAAGGAGTACGGCAAGGACGTTTTTGACATGCAGGCCGATGCGATCAAGCCGGGTCAGAAGGTTGTGATTGTGGATGATATCATTGCTACTGGCGGCAGTGCTGCTGCTGCTGGCGAGCTTGTTGAGAAGGCTGGCGGCGAGGTGCTAGAGTACTTTTTCCTGCTTGAGCTGCTCTTCCTCAAAGGTCGAGACAAGCTCAATGCCGGTGTTTTCACTCTACTTGATGGCCAGGCTTAACTGTACTGATTTATGTTTTACAATTTATCTCACTCTACGATTTATTTCATATTACAATTTGGCTCATAGCTATCAGTTGGCTATCGTCCAAAAGAAAGTAGAACTGTCTGTTGGCGCCAATAAGATTCGTTCCACGCATCGAGCTGCATGGCATCTACGTGCTGTATAGATTGATCTGCCTAGCATTTGTGGTAATGTTGTATGATTCTGCTAACTGTAATTCCATCGGTAGATCTTTTTTCTGTAGCTTGCCGTTTAACCAATATGTCAGTACCATATGTACCGCTGATGCCTGCCAAATACCGGTCAGTACAAGTAATATAGGGTTATAATACTACCTCAGTGCAACTAAAATGCCGACCAATAATTCCGTCGCTTGTGTAGTACCGTTGGTAATGAATCCATCGTTCCCATAATACGTAATACCATCAGATCACTATCAACAAGAACCTACTATAGTCAAGTCAAACAATTGCCGTAGTATAATGGGCCAATTACCGACGTTTTAGTAGTCAAATGCCGGTATGCGGATCATGTAGATCTCAACCCCGTTGACCAACGCTGGTAGTGCTTCACTTCTCACAAGTCACAACTCCCACTTAAGACTCTATTCTACACGGAAAACAAACACTAGCATTACCAAGGGAATATTGGAATACGCCTCAAACGTCTACCACGTAACCGTTGGCGTATACGGGTGCCAAAGATCTATGCACCCTTCCCCTGATGCATGACAACCCGAGCACTGGTAAAGTGGAGATTCAACACTGCTCTGCATTCTAAACATTTAACCATTTAACCCGATAATAAACACTCCCGATAGAGGAGTTATATGCCAGGCAGAGCAATGTCGACAGCGGGGCACCACCCGAGACGACACAGCTCAGCCGGGCATATAGGGCATATAGGGCATATTGTCGGAGGGCACGCACGGCGGAACAGTATGCTCCTATTGGCTCCAGCGCCCGGAAAAATGGCTCCGCGTATATCGTGGGGTCCGTGCATATTTCTCCACACGGCCGATTTTTCCTGGGCGATGGGTCGCACGGGTATATAAAACCATGGGCAGGGCCGTGGAATCCGCCATTTAGAGCCTCTTTGCAACCCAGAAAATGACCGGCCTCACCGTTACCCGATCCAAGAAGAACATTGGCATCTTCACCAACCCCAAGCACGAGCTCTACATCGCCGAGTGCGAGCCGCGGGCCGACAACCTGACCCCAGGCGAAGGTGAGGTCACCGTCCAGGTGCGGTGCACCGGTATCTGTGGCTCCGACGTCCACTTCTACAAGGAGGGCCACATCGGGCCGACCATGGTCGTCCGGGAGGAGCACATTCTGGGCCACGAGTCCTCCGGTGTCGTCATCAACGTCCACCCGTCCGTGACCCACCTCAAGGTCGGCGACCGCGTTGCCCTCGAGCCGGGGCTCCCCTGCCAGAACTGCTCCGAGTGCCTCCACGGCCGGTACCACGGGTGCCCGGACGTGCAGTTCAAGTCGACTCCGCCTGTGCCGGGCCAGCTGCGGCGGTACCTCAACCACCGGGCCACTTTCTGCCACAAGATCGGCGACATGAGCTTCGAGCGGGGCGCTCTGCTCGAGCCGCTGTCGGTTTCGCTTGTCGCCATTGAGAAGGCCGGTGTCGGGCTGGGCGATCCGGTTGTTATTTGCGGCGCCGGGCCAATTGGCCTCATTTCCGCCATGTGCGCTCGAGCCGCCGGCGCCGAGCCGCTGGTTATCACCGACATCGACCAAGGGCGGCTTGATTTCGCCAAGGAGTGCATTGAGGGCGTGCGAACCGTGCTTGTCGAGCGCGGCCAGACCCCGGAGCAGGTTGCCGAGAAGATCATTGAGGTCGCCGAGGGCAAGCCGCGGGTGTGCGTTGAGTGCACCGGTGTCGAGTCCAGTATCTCGGCTGGTATCTACTCGCTGCAGTTTGGCGGTATCATCCACGTTGTTGGCGTGGGCAAGGACTTCCAGACCATTCCATTCATGCACATGTCGGTCAACGAGATTGATCTGCGACTGCAGTACCGTTACTGCAACTCGTGGCCGCGGGCCATCAGACTGGTCAACGGCGGTCTGATAAAGAACATTGACAAGCTTGTCACGCACAAGTACTCTCTCGAGGATGGTCTCGAGGCGTTCAAGAAGGTGGCCACTCCGGGCGCCATCAAGGTCATGATTGTTGATGAGGAGGTTGCTAACTAATCTCTACGTAATGTATTATATATTTTAATGCCTGTATGCCCTATTGCTTTATCTTCGTTGAATCATCATAACCTGCGATTTATTTTACTGGCTAACTTAACTCAATTCTAGGCGACGGGACGCGTAAGAGCTGCTAGTCTCACGTGGGTCTTTCGCCAGCTGCACCGAAGATACTTCCCCTCCTCGAAGATTCGATAGACTGGATCCCTGATAAGGCATATCACAATATCGCGCAATGTGCCCCGCCTGGTTGCACCGGTAGCAATTGATATGTCTCCGCTTGTATGGCTCGTCAGATTCTACTTTTGGCCGCTTTTGCCCCATGTAGCTCTGCGGTAGTCGCTCAAGGCTCTTCTTCACATCAGCATAGACAATCTCCTTGGTATCCTGATGCTGCTCAAAGTACTTGGCAACTAGCCCAGTGCCCTGGCAAACCGTGTCCAGCCACAGAAGCGTGTACAAAGTGCGCACGCTCTCTCGTGTAAGGTTGTACTCGTCCATTACTCGTGCTACCTCTTCCCACGCCTCGAGCTTCTGGATCATTGACCCGCCTTCGTTTTGCATGACCTTCTTCAGCGTTTGGTAGATGTTGAACATGGTGTATGGTCGCACAACCCGTAGCAGCTTCTTATAGTTTTCTGGAGCCGAGATTGTTCCATTGGCCTGGAACTTGGTATTCTCCGAAACTACACTGGCAAAGTAGCTATCCATCCGCGTTTTCAGGCCGGGTTTGATATTCTTGGTCTTGCCCAGGTAGTAATCCACAAATTTGTGGTGGATGGAATTGCACCGAAGCCGAAGAGCACAGCTAAAGTTGACCCAGTCAGTGGCACTGTGAAGGAAGCTATTCTCGCCGAGAGAAGTACCAGGAGTTGTATCTGCTTCGGGGGTTGTTCGCGAGGTCGTCATACTGGCAGTTGGTCAAGGGGCACGAGCTCAAACACCTAAAATTTTCGACTTCCAATTGTGGTACCAAATACTGGTCATATTTCCCCAGATGCCCTCTTATATGACATGTAGCCAAGATCTGTCGATGCCTCATTTACTATAGATCTGCAGCATCATGCATCCTACGATTTGAGGATCAATCGGAACTATTTATAAAACCGTTGTTTTATTAGCTACTGATATACGTTGATTATTTTGCAAGTCCCTAAGCAAAAGATGCTCGTCCATAATTTACCGGGTAGTCTATAGTCCTCGTTTCCGGGCTCAAGAATTATCTCTCTGTCTTCATTTACCTCCAAAAGGACCACAACGTACTTGCAGTCTTGCAGAGTGTTTATGCACTCTTGCTTGTTCCGACTTGACCTCGTTTCTATGCACGATATAGGGGAACACCAGCCTTGCTACAATTACGTGTATACTCGAATTTAACTTTCACTTTCGGCATCCGAACTCTACCGAATGGTCCTACCCATGACCAAATAGAGGGGGGGACCAAGACAGGCGGATATACCGGCTATACAATTCTTGCTCAAGTAAAACGCCAATATCAGTTGTCCGCTTGCAAAATCAAATACGCATAAATGACATAAGGGCTGGAACCACCGTATTCGAAGCCCTTGGTGGCTTGTCGTTACTGTGCTTGGTTAACCCCGATCGTCACCCACCCACGTGACAAAGAGATCAGCCGCACCAAACTGTAATGCACCGTACGTCTCCACAAGCGCGGATCGGATCATCTCAACGGCCGGCCCCCATGGTTTATAAATCCCCAGGGGCATTCTATATGTGAAGCAAATATGAGCTTTTTCCCAGTCGAGATTATCGAGCTGATATATGACGAGCTTACGACTCGTGATCTAGCTGCCCTATCATCAACCTGCCGCCTGCTAAGGAGTGTAGCGCTGCGTAGGCTGTGGGCAAACTTGGAGGTTACCATATATGGCAAGAGTCTTCCAGGGGGGATAGGTGCTGCCAATTGGACAGAATTCCCCCAGGCCAGTTTTTGGAACTACAATTCGTCTTCGAGGTACAACCACTGGATTGTAGTGGGCGCTGAAGAGATTGAAGCGTTCTGGGATTGTCTGCGCAAAGGAAAGCTCAGGGAGCAGCTCAAATGGGTCGAGACACTTAATTTTGACCAGCAATTACTCTACCCAAATGAGCCAACAGAGAAATACCAATTGCATAAAACTCACCGGCGGTACGCAAAGTGGCTCAGAGCCGCTTGGTCAGGGCATGCCAGTAAGGATATCGGGAGAGAATCGTACGAGCGCCTTAGGAATAATCTGCGTAAAGAGAGAATGCCGCGATTGAAGCACATCAGACTGCGGGCCGACACTAGTAATGCCTCCCTGTGGAGTGACTGTGTCGCTGTCCAAGACCTCCTCACTAGGTTCCCGGGTGTAGAGACTTCTGTTTGGACTACTGGCAAGTTCCCTGTCCTTTCCCTACATGATTCGGTCGTCCCAGACTACATGAAAACCCTGACTTCTCTGTCGTTGATGCTGAGCAACACTGCGGAACTCCCTCGAAGCCTCCCAAGGTCATTGAAGGCCATTGAATTTTGGTCCTATAAGGCGGTTACAATGCCTGCAGAGACAATAGGCAAGGTCTTGCGTGGATTACCCCGCCTGGCAGTTGTAACCATGATCAACCTGACAGTTTATAACACTGAAAAGGTGCGTTGGCTGCCTAGCTGTGTGAGGGTGCTGAATATTTCTATCAGCAAAGGTAATTACCTCGAGGGCCGCATAGGAGATCCCATTCTGCATCCCGGTTTAGAAGTCTTGATAGTCCAAGAGGGGTATGGTTCAGTGCGGACTATCTTGCCAACGAACCTGCGCTACCTTGATCTAGGTTTCCACGAGAGCCCTTCTCCCTCTTACGAGGAGCAGTTGTTCAAGGAGAACCCAGAGCTAAAGCACCTGACATATCACACCCCAACTCAGGAGGGCTTGTCAGCACTGGGTTCTCATTGTCGGAAGGTAAAGGAAATGGAGCTTTGGTTCGAGGGCCGGCGGGATGTGGCCCCGTTCGTTGCATCGAGCTTTGAAACTGACTTCCGTTTACTCAGGCGCCTCAAAGTTGTGTTTGAAAACACATCTCTCTCAGCAATCGAGACCATTGTTAAGAGCTGCAGGCACCTTCCATCTTTGCGAACTCTCATAGTTATTATCTGGGAGCCGTTTTTGTGCGGCCGTTTTGTGAAGCTCAACACCAGTTGCATTGAACGTATCGACTTTAGTACGACTTCAACGTTCTCCGAACTTTATATTAATATTCCCCAGCTGCGAAAGCTTGCAAAGTAATTACTAGTTGATAGACTTATGTTTTCGTTGCCCTTGCCCTTGTAAAGCCGCACCAGCCTCATGAGCCGCAGACGTTATGCGCGCGCCGGAGGAACACTCGAGATACTGTACCACCAGCAGACGTAAGATCAAGCATTATCAACGATGGAGGCAGCACAGGCGCAAAATGAGAAGACCATGAAGCGGTACACCAAAGGTAAGTCGTTTTTTATCGCGTGAACTTTCTGACTGGATAGAAAAACGGGTGGGTGAAGGTACCTATGCCGTGGTGTACGTTGGCCACCAGATCGATACGAATCGACGAGTTGCCATCAAGATGATTAAAGTCAGTGAATTTAAAGATGGCATGGATATGAGTGCGATTCGCGAAATCAAATTCTTGCAGGAACTGAGGCATAAGAACTGCATCGAGCTGCTAGACGTGTTTTCGTCCGATACCAACTTGAACCTGGTTCTTGAATACCTTCCAGCTGATTTGGAAATGCTCATCAAGGACAAGTCTATCACGTTCAGCCAAGGCGATATCAAGTCGTGGTTGCTAATGACGCTGCGAGGACTGCACCATTGCCATCGAAATTTCATTCTGCACCGTGATTTGAAGCCAAATAACCTGCTTTTATCGCCGGAGGGTCATCTCAAGCTAGCCGATTTTGGCCTGGCCCGGGCTTTCCCGAACCCCCAGGAGAAAATGACTCCAACAGTGGTGACTCGATGGTATAGGGCCCCTGAGCTGTTGTTTGGGGCCAGACACTATACCGGAGCCATTGATGTCTGGTCAGTGGGTATTATCTTCGCCGAGATGATGATTCGAACCCCTTATCTCCCTGGTAGCTCGGATCAGGACCAATTGGTTGTTACTTTCCAGGCACTTGGTACTCCTACTGAAAAAATGTGGCCGGGTGTGACGTCGCTGCCTGCCTATGTCAAGACTGAAAGTAGGCCGGCGCCTTCTCGGCAAGAGCTCCAGATGCGATTCCTGGCAGCTAGCGACACTGCGTTGGACCTTATGGACGGCATGACGAGGCTGAACCCTGCCTCGCGAATAACCACGGAAGATGCATTGCTGTCTCCGTACTTCACTGAGCAGCCACTGCCTACGAAGCCTGAGTATTTGCCAAAGAAGGTCGAGCAGGCCCCAGATCAATACGAAAGAGATTTGCTTGCTGCGCAGAAGGAGCGGATGATCAAAGAGACACGGGGGAAACGGGTATAATGCTCAATCTTGTGTATTTCTATTTCGAGGATGTTTAGTCTAAGATTTGTTCTACATGCTCGGCGATTGCCATTGAGGCAGTGAGGCCAGGGCTCTCAATGCCAAGAAGATTGACGAACCCAGGGAAGCCCTCCTCTTGTCTTATGACAAAGTCCTCGAACTTTGCCGTGCCAACAATTTTTGGACGGATGCCACTGTAATCCGGGGTAAGGGCAGCTGGATCGACCCCATCGAGATAGGTCTTGACGGCCTCAAAGACAGGCTCGAGGTTCTGGCCGTTGACATTGAGATCTTCGGGAGACTCTACCCATTCGAGATCCGGCCCGAACTTGATCTTTCCGCCAAGATCGATCGTCAAATGGGTCCCCAGCGACGCGCTGTCGGAAGGACATGGATATACAAGCCGAGAAACCTTCGGGCGACTGGCATTGTAGGAAAAGTAGTTACCCTTGGCGTAGTATGCTTTGAAGTGCCTATCCTGCGGCAGGAGGGAGTTGGAGACTGCGACAGCCCCATGGCCCGCGGAATTGATGACGCGCTCGGCACTAATTTCTGTGATCTCGCCCGTCTCGTCCTTGCACTTCAACTCGTACCCCGAGTTATCGCTAGTGCGCGTGATCTTGACCACTTCGGTTCCAAGAGCCACGTCGGCGCCATTTTTCTCAATCTCCGCCTCATAGTATGCCATGAGCGAGTGCGCAGACACAATTCCAGTAGTCGGGGAGCTAAGCACGGCTGCCTTTGCAATGACTGCGGGTTCCAGCTCCTTAGCTTTGTCTAGTGGAATCCATTCAAGAGGCACCCCAGTGTGATCCTTTGCACGGTTGTAGAGGGTCTCCAGGTATTCATGCTGTTTCTCGTCCTGGGCCACGACCCATTTCCCGCAGTTACGCAGCTCGACGCCGTATTTGCGCCCTGCCTCGTAGATGAGCTCCTTGCCCCGGATGCACAGCTTCGTCCGGAGGGACTCCGGCGGGTGGTAAATACCAGCGTGGATCACCTCAGAGTTACGCGCACTCGTCTCTGTACCCAATTCTCCATGGCGTTCAACCAACAGAACCGCGTTTGACGGGTTCGCCGAGAGTCGGGCAGCAATGGCCAGACCGACAGAACCCCCGCCAACGACAACGTGCGAAAAGTCCGCCAACAACCGGGTAGATGGTCTCATCGCTACCTGTTACTATAAACTATAAAATAGCAAAATATACACAGCACAGGGCGGTCGGACCTTTATTAACGCTATGCCAGTGGGGTGGGGGGTTCGATCTCCGAATGTCTCACGCCCCGGCCTCGATGCACAGCGCACGCAGACTTTTAGGCAAATCAGCGCCCGTTTCTGCCCGACCAAATTTCACTATCGATTGGATATAGATTGGACCTATCCCGCTCGATCTCGTATTGCATCACAATATCAATTCGCTATTGCATCACGGGATCTGGGTATTACGTATTGGGCCCAACGAGATGGTGATTGGACGTAGATGGTACAGCCAGCCGGCGTCCGTAGCGGCCTCTTTTGAGCAGCTGCTGCCCCGCAACACGCTGAAAAAGTACCTTTTCCGGTGCAAAGTGCCCCTCTCTTACCGCAAGGCCCTGGGGATCCTCGAGTCGTGCAGAGATGCCGAGCTGAGCTCCCCGGTCCCGGCCAAAGTGACTGGGGACGACGTCATGAGGATGAAATACGTCCTTGAGGCGTTCCGTAAGCAAACAGGTACGATCTCCAAGCAATTGGTCGCCGTAGAAGAGAACCTGGTTGAGAAGGCTGCCGAAATGGGCGATAACACGGCCATCGCACTGCTTTCGGGCCGGATTCTGACCGACGACAAGAACCCAAAAGAGGACAGAGACCACGCCGACAAGCTGCTGACTGGTCTCATGGACCTCGGGTACCCAATTGCATTCAAAGTATCCGGCGATCTGGCCTACAGGGCTGGGCACACCGAGCAGGCCAAGAGCCTCTACCGGCTTGCTGTGAAGCAGGGGATCTCGGGCAGTGCCAAGGTCGAATGCTTCCGGAGCATTGGCATTATCAGTATGGCCTCTCGTCAGGTAAACGACGCCCGGGAGGCCTTTGAGAGTGCCGTGGAAGCCGCCGACAGCGTAGAACAAGTCATGGACTGCCACTTCTACCTTGCTCAGACGTACGAAAACAACAGGCACGCGGCCAAGTTCCACTTCCAACAGGCGGCATCCCAAGGCCTCCGAGAGGCGTTTGCTCCTCTTGGGTTCCTCTACCTCAACTATTTTGGCCAGCAGGACTTGGCCTTTGAGTGGTTTGATCTGGGCCGGCAAGCCGGGGACCTGCGGTCTCTCGTAGGGCTCTTTGATATCTACATGAAGCGCAAAGAGTACGCTCTGGCCCAGAATACAGCCGAGCAAATCAGATTGCACAGCGAAGACGGCGCCAAAGTGCTCGAATCGCGTTCTCAGGCAGTTGAGGCCCTGAAAAAGGCCCTTACTACCCCTAATGCACAGCCGCACCAAAAGCCGGCATCGGACAGCCGTTGGGGCTTTTAAAGACGCGTCTACACGCGTAAATTGATTTTCAGCAGCGCCATAATGTCCAAACGAGGCTCTTCGATCACGTCCTTCTTCCAGCCAGTGGCAAAAAAGGCTGGAACTGTCAAGATTGAGACCACTGCACTCAAGGCCTCTGTTGGGATCACCAAGACTGCGCAGTTTAATAAGGAGACATGGGTCGCTTCTCTGACCCCAGAGCAGAAAGAGCTGCTCGATCTCGAAATATCTAGTATAGACGAGTCGTGGCTCGCCGTTTTGCACGCAGAGCTCACTAAACCTTACTTCCTGAGCCTCAAAAAGTTTCTCCGAGACGAGAAGACCAAAGGAAAGACCGTCTTCCCGCCGGAAAAGGACATTTACTCGTGGTCGCGGCTCACTCCGCTCAATAAGGTGCGCGTAGTTATTCTCGGCCAGGACCCGTACCATAACTACAACCAGGCCCACGGCCTGGCTTTCTCTGTTAACCCACCAACCCCGCCTCCTCCGTCTCTGCGGAACATTTACAAGGGAGTCCAGAAGTGCTATGGGTCGTTCAAGATCCCAAAGACAGGCTCGCTTATCCCATGGGCTGAGCGCGGGGTGCTAATGCTCAATGCCTGTTTGACGGTAGAGGCACACAAGGCGAATTCGCATGCTAATAGAGGCTGGGAGACGTTTACGGAAAAAGTGCTGGATGCGGCGATCAAGGCAAGAACTGACGGACTGTGCTTTATGCTCTGGGGCACCCCGGCTGCGAAGCGCATGGACAAGATTAAGCCAAATAAAACGGTGCACTATATTCTCACTTCGGTGCACCCGAGCCCGTTGTCGGCGTCGCGGGGGTATTTCGACGGCATGCATTTCTCCAAGGCCAATGATTGGCTCCTTGAGAGGTACGGGCCGTCGGGGGTCATTAACTGGGCTCTGGAGCCGGACAATGTGATTCCGGAGATTGAGAGTATGCGTAAGACTGAAGAAGAGAAGGAGGCCGAGAAGCTGCTGGAAATGGACTCTGAGGAGGAGGAGGACGATACGTCCAACAAAGAGAACATAGCGGTCTAATCTGCATTTGCATAGAACCAATAAAATAATGATATGAAACTTAAACACATTGGTAGTTACAATGGTCAATAATTGCATAGAGGATCAATTGACCTGTTAGAACATAATAATACATTGGTCTACTAAAGGCTGGTGGGAAGAAGTTAACGAGTGCAATCTTCCATCTCCACCCCCATAGAAGTGGTCTAGAGAAGCTTGTAAACGACAACATCGCCCTTCCGTCTCCAATCATCATGGAAGTGTGAGTTAAAGAATCGGCGGTGCGGGATATATGACGATCGCGTGGCCAGATAGGTTCTCACAGAGGGCTCTAGCGCCTCGAAAAATACCAAATGCGACGGCCATGTCGTGATATGAGAATCCAAAAAGGCAATCGGGTCCTCATAAAATTGGTCTGCCTCATCAAGGTAGCTGTCCCGGTCAGCCACGTGGATTGGCGGCTCGCAAGTAAGGAACCAGCTGGGGATATCCTTGTGTAGGTGTGCCTGCCAAGGCGTGGAATGGCATGGCATAAGGAAACCAACTGAAGTAAGTGAACTGTCTTTTCGCAGGAAATTCATCACGTCAAGCACACCCCGCTGGTGGTAAGTCGAAAAATAGTATGCCACCGGCGCATTGACAAGCAGAGTAAGCAGGAGAATAAACTTGCGAGACTTTGGCCTGAACGTGAAGAGCGATTTCGTGAACAACAGATGCAATAGCGGAAGCAATGGATAGATAAACCGTACTTCCTTATGAGCAAGTGCAGAGTACGCCCCAACGACAAACGCAACGAGCCACACAATGATCGAAGACCGCGAAGACCACATCTCTTTGATAGTCAGCGGCAGGTATCCAATAAGGAGAATGGGTATGCCCTGAGACAAGTAGTAGTGCCACGGCGAGACGCCATAGAATCCCGCAAGGTTCTTAACCACATTGAACTCTAGGAAATTGAGCAGCGGGAAAACCCGCTCGCCGTAGTACCATTCGTCCAGCAGGAAGTTGAGCGATAGCGACACTCCAGCAACTACAATCGCAACGAGGGGCACCTTGAACAAGCTTCCAGTCCGAAACACCAAGTGGGTCCCCAAAAACGCCCAAATAATAGCGTTCGTCGGCCTGAATATGCAGGAAATTGACGCAATTGCCAGCGAAATCGTATAATTCACGTAGCACATGCGGTGCCAGGGCCAGTACGCCAGCGCAACGGTTGTAAGCACCATCTCAAGCGAATTGGAGAACGTCCTAGTGATACAGAACCAATTGAACGCCGACCCGAGGTTCGCGAAAAGCGCGTACTTGGCGCCAGGCTGCCCAAGAATGCGCCTGGCGAGAACATACATGTAATAGTCCCCTACGGCTGCCAAGACGGCCTGGAATATCTTGGGCGCGTCGACTACATCAATCCCCAACTCCTCGCTGAGGACGCGGTAGACCCAGGCGTAGAGCATTGGGTGCGCCGCACTCCTCAGCTTCTCCTGCCACTCCCAGGTAGTGTAACCGTAGCCGTAGACAGCGATATGCGCTGGCTCCAGGCTCTGCCAATACTCATCGGGCTGGAAGAAGGTCTTCAGCGAGAATACGTTGACCAACCGGAAGACGACCAAAAGAAGAAACAGCATCATTTCACGGGCATCTGACGGGTCGCCCCTTCGCTTCGATTCAATCCGGGTCTGGGCGTGGGTGCAAAGTGCGACACTGGGTGTGGTGATAAAGTCCGGTTGGGAGGGGCTGTCCGGGCAACCGGCTTATTTTTGATCCAACCTTCGCGAACCGGTGACAGGCGACAGGCACCCATGTTCTTTGCTAAGCTAACTCAGGGCGCTGGGGCCACTAACAAGCATCATCCGTCGAACTCGGCGCGAAACAAAAATGAGGTCAAGTACCTGCCAAGTGTGAAGAAGAGTACCGGCAAAGCAGCGAAGCCGCAGCCTATACCAGCCAAAGCAAAGGACGACACGCCCAAAAAGAAGAGGACAAAGCCAGGGAAACTTGCCTCTAGTCCGGGGTCCAGCCCGGGCTCTCCGAAGGGTAAAGTGATCAAGTTTGAGCTCGACAGCGTTGTATCAAGAACCCCGAGCGTTGGTCCGCAGGATAAAGTTGATCCGAGCCGCGATCTGGTGTTCGTAGGAGATGCTAGCAAGCCCAGGAGGATCGTATCCGGCGCTGATCTCGTAGAGAAGACGCCAAAGCTGTATAAAGATACCTTTTCGAGCGGCAGGGACCAGTTTTACCTTGAGCTGCCCTACGGCAAGGAGCGATACCTGACGGCTAGGCCGAAAAGGCCAGAGGAATACGACCCTCTAAGTGAAGTCGAGCAGATCATGACGCTAATCAGCGAGAGTGGGTTTGTACCATTGCAGTACCGGAACGATATTAAGGACCCTGATATGAAGGACAGCATAGTCCGGCGCATGAAGCAGGCGGCTAGGAAGGACGATAGCAAGCTCTTCCGCGAGTCAATTGACGAGTTCAACGCGCTGATTAACCGGCTCAGAGATTCTGGTGAGCTCAAGCAGGCCATGAGCCAAATGAAACACATTCCATTCCCGCTGGTGTCCGAGCTGTTGAACCAGGTATATGCTAGGGTGGTCTCCCCGCGGGCACAGGAGCTGCGAAACTACAAGGCCTTTTCGAATAATGTATACGGAGAGCTGCTGCCGACGTTTGTTAGTAGGCTCTTCGACGAGACTGGCCTGGACAGTACCAAAGTATTTATCGATCTCGGCTCGGGAGTCGGGAACTGCACTCTGCAGGCGGCCCTGGAGGTTGGATGTGAGAGCTGGGGATGCGAAATGATGGAGACCGCTTCGGAATTGGCAGATCTCCAGCGGCGTGAGTTCCAGCAACGGGTCAAGATGTATGGAATTAAGCCTGGTAAGGTCACCCTAAGGGCCGGAGACTTTGTCGAGGACCCGGAGATACTCAAGATGCTACCGTCGGTAGATGTCTTGCTCATCAACAACTACGCCTTTGATTCTGAGCTTAACGGCAAGCTCGTCGACATGTTTTTGGACCTGAAAGAAGGGTGCAAGATTGTTTCTCTCAAATCGTTTGTCCCGCAGGATCATGTCATCACCCAGTACAACATTGGTTCTCCGCTGAACATCCTGAGGGTTGACAAAAAACATTTTGGCAGCGGGTCGGTCAGCTGGACCCATACTGGCGGTGATTATTACATATCCACCATTGATAGATCCAGATTGAAGCATTTCCTGGGCGAATCGTGATCTTTCAATCTGGAGTCGGTGTATTATTAGTGAAATGTAGTCTCTCAAATCATGAAAAGTTGAGAACGTTCATCATATGGTTCCTGTGCATCGCCTATGAGTCGCCCTGAGGCTCTTTTTTAATCCGATTGAGGCTCTCAATGAAGGCATTTGCCTCATTGAGCTTCTCAGCCTCGCCAGCAACCCTTTCCATCCACCGGTTAACAATCTGCTCGTTCTCCTCTTGTAGTCTTTTTATCTTATCCTCAGAAACGTTCAACTGAATCTGAAGGGCAAGAATGTCATCTTCCAGGTGCTGTACCTGTCGGCTCGACTTCTGAGCCTCACTCTTATACTTTTCGTACTTTGCTTGCGCTGCCTCGGCGAACTGCTTAAGCGTCTTAAAGTGCTTTTTTACTTCATGGAGCTCCTTTGTGGTGGCGCTTAGCTTGTCCTCTTTTATCGATAGGTCTGTGTAAAGCCGCGTTATCTCTTCTTCTTCGTCGTCGTTGTTTGAATTTATCGGACCATGGCTGTGGGAAGCTCTTACGGCGGCGGTGGAGACTAAATCTCAGGTCAGCAAAACGTATCCAATTAGACTCCAGATCTACATTCTCACGTACAGACCCCGATTAACTCGTCATATCTCTTTTCATACAAATCTCGTTCCTTCAGCTGGGTCTCAATAGATATCAGCCATCTATCCGCCATAGTAGATTGTGTAGAGTGATGTTGGAGCAAGTCGGCCCGTCGTAGCAAATGACCGGGGTGAGGTCACAACGCAACTCCTTGCAGCCTAGAAGATACATGAAGAAAAGCAACAATTGAGCGTACTAAATGTATTGAATAGGAGAAGTTTTCTTAATGATTGATTGCTGATAGTATAACCTTCTCCAGTTCAGTTGTGCGATTTATCTAGTAGTTGCAATGCCAGAAATATCAGTCCAACATTCTTACCGCAGTACAGCCTCTACAGAAAGGGCAGCTAATTGACCGCTCACTTGCTAATGAATGAGGCACATATATTTCACCCAGCATAGCGTGCATTTTTATATTTATTAATCCTGGTCGTAAGATTAGAGTTGACGAGTCATTGTGTTGTTTACTCTTTCCCTTGTACTGTATTACCGCTGTGATTATGCTGCTTAGTGATGGAGTAAACGAATCGAGTCTATGCGACCTGCCAGCGACAGTCCAGCAAGCAACATTTGCACATCTGTCAATCTCTGATTTGAAAACTCTACAGCTCGTCAATCATTGCATCCGTCGTAATGCCGAACCCCTTTTATGGGCGAAATTTACTGTACCCGGTGTTAATCGCGTAAAGCGTTTTACCCAGCTTTTTGGCAGTAAGATATTAGACCAGGAGTGCAACTTTGAATGCCTCGCAGGACCATCTAAATGGGCCAAAGAACTCGTTATTACCGATATCAGATCGCCTATTACTCTCCCACTTCTCAATTGGATTGGTAAAAACGACAGGCCAGGGTATGGATTTCATGGAATTAAGAGTATCTCAGTGTTGCGAATACCTCCGACTGGACTTGACTCAGCTTTCTGCGAAGCAATTGCAGCTCTACAGGTACCAGTAGTTTTCCTTTACGTCGCTCCAGCAATGGATCAGATGGGATACACTTATCTCCCATTCGGGCCCTTGGCGAAAACAGAAACGCCATTTACTTTCCACTATTATCCCGCCAATGGCCCGGTGGCAATGCGAGGGCCGCTATTCCATTCCCATGTTACCAGGCTGATTTTATCCAGCCCGGCTATTTCATCAGGCACCGTGCGGTTGAACACATACGTGCAAAGCTTTACTAATCTCAAAGTCGCCGAATTCAAATTCATTGTCAACGGCACTGTCGAAGACCTCCATATGAACTTGCCCCCGTCGGTTGAAATACTTCGGCTTTCACTGTTTGACCAAGAAATCATCCAACGCCCTCTTTGGGTATCTGGATATGGCGTAACTGAATTGACCGTATTCACAACTACAATGACGACTATGTCTCCAGCCAGTATTTTCCCATTACTAGAGGATCTCTCCATCGTGCTTTCCCGTGGGGCGATAATCTCTGAGAAAATATTGAATGACGCAAAGACTTGGATACTAGCGTACAGGGAAAAAAGCAGGCGATTTGACACTGCCCAGATATCCTGTGCCAGGCCGCAAGAGTTTACTTTGGCATTGAGTTGCAAGCGGTCGACACTGAAAGTGGTCACCGGCAGCACCGAGTATTTCAGCTTTGCAACTCGCTGTTTCCTCCTGCCACGGACTGGCTTTTGTTCATTTATGGTTGCCAGATACCATCTTGGCCTGCTATTCCATTGGTATTCGGAGGACTTGCTCTACTTATCTCAGAGGCTATATAGGTCCAACTCTCGACTAAGGGTAGTTCAATTCGAATTCCAGAATAATGAGAGGGAGATTATTGCCCTTTCTAGCACGCATCCTCCATTCCTTCACTTTGGAGAATGGCTGAGCCCGAATTCTGCTGAAATCAGAATATCGGTGGCTATGAATTGTATGGCGACGCCCTCTCCGAAGTGTATACGGTTTGCTCGATTTGACGGGCCAGTACCAATGAACGCTTCACTTTTCCCGCCGATTAACACTCCACCATAATACTATACACATTTGCAAATTAGCTACCAATATAAGAATGACGGCCCGTACTAAATTTTTTGTTTGATCTCCGCCGCTTCGTCTGCGGCTTTAATCCCCGAGTATTTTTCATCATAACAGCGTATGTCACAGACCGTCTGGAAAATGATCTTCACACTGATTCAATATCGGCCAGATCAAAGTTCTACTGGCTGGGCAAGGATGATATCTTGGTCACTATTTCGCCGTCGCTTGAGAACGCCTAGAGTGCGTTTTCTCTCTACTGCGGAGGAAACCGGGTACAAAGGGGTTCACCCTCTGCTGCTAAAGCGAGCCGAGTTGATGGTCCAGGAACACGACCGGCTAGCGGAGGAACTCAGCGCAGCCGACGCTAAATTCGATGCCAGCAAAGCTACACGGGTATCGCGACTAAGCTATGTAGTCGATAAAGTCTCCGAATACCGAGATTTGGTAACTGAATACAATGAGCTCAAGGAGATGCTTAGAGACCCTTCGCTAAGGGCTGAGGCTGAAACCGAAATTGAAACCACCCGTGAAAGCATTGAAGCACTTTCTGAGAAGCTCCAAAACCATCTTGTCCCGGTGACGAATCCATTTATCGACCGAGCGTGCATGCTCGAGCTTCGACCCGGTGTTGGTGGCAGCGAAGCTATGATCTTTGCCGGTGACTTGCTGGCCATGTACCAGGCGTACGCACTAAAGCGGCGATGGCCGTTCCGAGTCATTGCGCAGACTCTTGCGCCTACGGGGAATGGAATCACGGAAGCTATTCTTAGCATTGACGAGCCTGGAGCCTACGAGAGATTGCAGTACGAGGGAGGAGTGCACCGAGTGCAGCGAGTTCCTGATACTGAGTCTAAGGGCCGGGTTCATACTTCGACTGCTGCTGTGGTTGTTCTACCACAGATGAACGAGGACTCCAACAGTCTGGAGGAAGCGGAGCGGGGATTTGCTCCGGGAGAAGTGCGAATTGATGTAATGAGAGCGCGAGGCGCTGGTGGTCAGCACGTAAACACCACTGATTCTGCCGTCCGGCTGACACATATTCCTTCGGGGATTGTTGTTTCGATGCAGGATGAGCGGTCGCAGCATAAGAACAAGGCCAAGGCATTCATGGTTCTTCGGGCCCGGTTGGCCGAGCAGGAGCGAATACGCAAGGAACAGGAAGAGCGGGATAAGCGAAGTGCTCAAGTAACGACGACGAATCGTTCTGATAAGATCCGTACCTACAACTTTGCGCAGAACCGTATTACTGACCACCGATGCAACTACACGGCATATAATCTTGACCAGGTGATGACGGGAGAGCTGATGGACGATATGGTAGATGCGATGGATAAGCATTCCAAGACGGAGCTGATCAAGCAATTGATTGCCGACCAGAGCTCGTCTTAAAACCTGCCCACATGTACATATTACGAGTTGTATAACTAACGAGCTGTAAACTAACGAGATAATGACCTGTTTTCGCATATTCGCCATTCCACTACGGTAGTTAGACCATGTCGCGTTGTGCACAGTGTGCAGATAGTGACACCGATGTGCGCGCGACCGTAGTCACCCCCTGAGAGTCTATCCCATACCATCGCCTCTACTAGCGCAACAACTACTGAAGCAAAATGAGCAGCAATGGCGAGGATCCAGTGAACCAGGCCTTTTCGTATGCCTTTGATTCCACTTTGGAGAACACAGCGCACAAGCTGGAGACGCTTCACGCCTCCCAGGTGGCACTTTCAACTCAATTGACGCTGCTAACCAACAGTAAGTCACCTCTCAACAACTAAAAGGCACTAACGCCATGTGTAGAATTAGAAGAGTTTAGAAGCCTGTCTGAGCCGGCTGACATTGGCCCTGTGGCGGAGAAAATCAGCCGCAGCAAAAAGCGGCTCAATCAGGTCAACTCGTTACTAGAAGAAGTCTACAGACGCCTAGAGAAAGTAGACCGGCGCCTCAGCCGGCCGCAGCACCAACACTCCAGTGGAGGTGGCCCCACCAGCTCATAGCTTCGTCTCGGCTAATGCAGGCCCACGTTTCAAGACACGTGAAATATACGTTCCATGACATCACGTACGTTTCGAGTCCAGGGGGAATCGGAAGGGGTGCTCTAAGCGAACCAGCCGGGGTGTGGGCTTCGGGCGCACGCGTGTGTTGAGGTCCCCCTTTCACCGCCCCTCCTCCACTAAATTAATCTCCGGTAAGCCACGACACACCGGTCCATCGAGGGTCTCTCGTGCGATATTTACGGAGGTTCACCTTTTTTTGCCTCTTTGGCTCATTTTGGACGCTTTTTGGCCCTGTTGCTGTTTTCACGGGCGAGTGCATAATGGAGACCTTGGAGATCCACTCCAAGGCTTTTCTGATAAAATGGGTCAGCGCCCCGGCGGACTCGACGATCAATTGGCAGGTCAAGCCGAGCAAAAAGAGCGTCAACTTCGGGCTCTTTATGCGCACCGGAGAGCTGAGCACCCCGATGGAAAAGGACGAGATCATTGAGGAAGGGGACGCTGGAGCATCTGCCGGGACCTCGGGCAATCGGGAGCGATCGAGCTCGTGGAAGAGCAGAGAGCGGTCTGCCTCCATGTCATCCATGTCCATTGACGAGCGGATGCTGCGCAACGGCCTCTCGAAGGTTTACTGGCATGGCAAGTGTATTGCCGACGAGCTAGTGCGAGGGAGCTACAAGGTTGACAAGGGCGGCATGTACGCCCTCGTATTCGACAATACGTTTTCGAAGACGACCGCAAAGACAGTCCTGTTCAGCCAGAGGGTTGAGCGCCGAGGGCTCGGTAGTGCGCCGCATTTGACCTCGAAGCGGATCTCGACAATTCCCTTCAATGGTGCCGCTGCGGCCATTGCGGCGGCAGCTGCGTCTGGCGAGGGAACTACCGCGTCGGCAAGCGACGGATCGGAGAACATTGTCAGCGACGGACGGTATATCCGTGGTATTATGCTCAAGAAGCGTCGAAAGCGGCTGCAGGGTTATGCGAGACGGTACTTTTCTCTCGACTGCAAGCACGGCGTGCTCAGCTATTACCTCGATCAGAAGTCCTCTTTTCTCCGGGGATCTATGCCTATCCCCATGTGCGTAGTGTCGGTGCGGGAGCCCTCGAAGGAGATATTCATTGACTCTGGAATGGAGCTGTGGAGCCTACGTGCACTTACTGATGCCGATTTCAAAGTGTGGGTCCAGAGCCTCAAACTAGTGAAGAAAAAGTGCAGTATCGACGTTGTTATCGGAACCGGAACTGCCGGGGCTTCATCGGCTGGTGCCATTGGCTCGCCTACTGATGACGGGGCTGCGGCAGCAGCGGCGGCTAACGACGAATCGGAATGGTCTTCCATCAGCAAGCTTGTTGACCGTCTGGATGAGCTGTCGAAGACTATTTCTTCGGCTTCTAACGGGGCTTCTTCAAACAATACCTCACAGGTGTCCCTCAACGACCCGGTCCTCGCAGACGCCCCTCCGGTGCCTCCGATTCCTTCTGATCTCCAAAACGCTGCTAATGCTGAGATACCGTCCCAGCCACAGCACACTCTCCAACGACGCCCGTCCTTCTGGCGTCGAAAGAGTATCAAACGATCTACTTCGACTCCGCGATCTTCGCCAAAAATCGGTTCGACTTCACCCGGCTTTGAGGCTGCTAATGCCCCTCCTGTGGCCAGCTTGACGAATCCTTTTGCATCAGCCAGCACCTCTGTATCTGAGCTTAAGGACATTGTCTCCCAGTTCCGCGCCCTGATATCTGACCATGACCTGCGAATGGAGATGGTCCAGCGAGAGCGCCAGAACCTGTCACCCGTTGCCCAGTTCCAGTCTGCACAAGGATCACGACGTGGATCACTTGATAATCAGTCTGTTTGGTCAGAAGACCTCTTTTACGATGCTAACGATGCGTTGGACGGAGGTGTTGTGTTTGTGAATGTCAATGAGGATGACAGCGATGTCGAGCGGAATGGATCTGGCGGTGGAATCACAATAGAGGAAGACGATGCGCTCTCTTCGGACGAAGATGATGACGTACTTATCAAGACTCCGGCAGGGTCAAAGCACTTTGCCAGACCCAGTGCTACCCTGCCCCATTCTGTCAAGAACCTCTATCCACTGCCTTATATGAACAAAATCAGACGCAGACTGGCCATCAAGGAGAACCGTACTAGTCCGCCAAGTATCATTTCTATCCTGCGAAAGAATGTTGGTAAAGATTTGTCTTCCATCCCCATGCCGGTCACGCTCAATGAGCCACTTACATTCCTCCAGCGAATTGCTGAGAGCATGGAGTACACATTTCTTCTCGACAAGGCCGCTGCCACCGCTGATCCTGTTGAAAGGGTTTTGCTGATGGCTGTGTTTGCAGCAAGTACGCTTGCTGGCTTCAGAGCAAAGGAGAGGAACTTGCGGAAACCATTTAACCCGATGCTTGGCGAGAGTTATGAACTTGTCCGGGAGGACCGTGGTTTCCGAATGGTTTGCGAGAAAGTTAGCCACCGCCCGGTTATCATCACCATGTATGCCGAATCCGCTGATTGGACTGTGTCGTACACATCAAAACCGCATCAAAAGTTCTGGGGTAAAAGTGTTGAGTTCACCGACCCTGGTAGGTTTGAGGTGACGATGAATCGCACGGGGGAAGTGTTTGAATATGGCACGCCCACGATTTTCATGCGAAATCTTATTGCTGGAGAGAAGTACATCGAGCCAGTGGGCACCCTTGGGATCACTTCTTCCAATGGCACCAAGGCCGTGGTGGAATACAAAGCTGGTGGTATGTTCAGCGGTCGGTCAGAGCAGCTGACAATCAAGGCATATGACGAGAATGGTCGGGAGTCGTCACGTTTGCTCACTGGTACATGGACTAATGGCATCAGTGATGGGTCTTCCAGCATCTGGACTCCTACTAAGCTGCTAGACGATTATAACAAGCGATATGGCTGGAACGAGTGGATTGTTTCTCTCAATGAGATTACGGAGCTTGAAGAAGGCGCAATTGCTCCTACTGATAGCCGATATCGAGAGGACCAGCGGATGTATGAGAATGGCGATATTGATGGCGCAGAGAAGCGAAAGCAGGAACTTGAGCAGCTCCAGCGAGACCGTCGAGAGGAAATGCAAAAGGAGGGCGTTGAATGGTCGCCGCTGTACTTTGATAAAGTCGGCGATCTCAAGTACGCTCCAAAACAGGGCCAGGACAACTACTGGGTCAGGAGAGCCAACAGTGACTGGTCTGGTCTCATTAACCTTTGGAGTCGTTGATCACGGCGTTTATGTTAGTACAAGGAATCATAAGATCGATCGAGCTGATATTCATTAAACATATTGCTTCGTAGGTCATTTCACGTTAGTGTCTATATAGCTATGCTAGGGAAGGCTCTTCAGCTGGCATAATTACCTGCTCAGTCTCGTTCTTTTCCTCTTTGTTAATGGCAAAGAAGGACCAACAGACCATAATTGCGCCAATGTAATAGACGAAGGAGCCGAGGTGTCCTGTAATGAAGAAATCGCCAATCATCGAGAGTGGAATAGTGATGGAAAGACCAACAGTTACCACCAAAGGACTCGTCATGAGCATGGCAAGCACCCACAGATAATCAGAGATGATGGTTGAAACAGCATTGACAATAAGAAGAGTCCACAGGAATTGGGTATCGGGCAGACCAATTCGCTCAATACCTAGCCAGTGGAACATCAGCAATACTGGCCACAGCAGAATCACACTGAAGAGACCCACAAAACCGAAAAAGAGTCTAGTGTCCATTCTAGACTCGTCCCCGACTTTAGCTTTGAGCATGATTGCGTAGCCACCGTATGCGAATGCAGATAGAAGAGCGTAGAGGTTGCCCAACAGGGCGTTTGGTGGGGCGGTCTCATCCTTGCTGTCTGCTCTAGAAATCAGCACGACTCCAGTAAACGAAACCACGAGAGCAACAACTTTATGATAGCTGAACGCCTCGATCTTGAACATCACTCCGAGTATAAGTGTGAAAAAGCTGGACGTGCACGCAATGATTGTCGCACTAGCGACACTGGTATAGATGTAGGATGCATTGTTGAGTAGGTTGGAAGTGAACCAAATGATTGCAAATTGAGCGCCGAGAATAGCTGTTTCTCTGACCGTGAACTTATCATCCCCAGAATTCTCTTCTCCCAGGTCGTCAACGGACCTATAGCCAGCTTGGCGGTCATTCCATTTGCCGCGCAGATACTTGATAGTATAAGGGACCAGATAGATGATGAACGTCCCTGTATTGGAGTAGGTAATAAAATACGGCTTCTTGTAGCCTTCGGCCATTCCATTCACCATGAACCCACTAGCCACCCATAGTACTATCACCACTCCCAGCAGCACCAGCCCAGTCCTCCATCTTGTCGTTGTCTTTTCGATAGCCATATTTTCTACAAAGTAGCGCTATCTACCACGAGGTGGCCACAGAATAAGTTAGGTCCCTGCTGCCGTTTTATTACGGTAGTCCCCTGCGGAGTCCTATCTCTCTTGCATATGCAGACCAAACGTCGGATCTCCCGCGAGCCGTAACTGCATACAGCGGCAAGTAGTTCAACTGTCAACTGAATTTCTACAGTAGGTTGGTACAGGGCTCTATTGATCTATGGCTGCTTCAAAACTGCTAGCGGTTGGAGGATGAAAACCGGTCAAAATGATACATTGCACGTGATTCACATCACGTGCATGTTGACTTGGCCTGCGCGTAACTGCGGAGGTAGGGACCTCCTCTTGCCTCCTCTTCCGTCGTTCGTTTAAAGGAAGGAGGGGAGTTGATCTAAAAGGAATAGCCCGTTTACTTCAGAGATAGTTAAGAGGCATTGAGCCGTTGGTGGAACTAAAAAGGCTGCAGTACAGCACAAATTTTCAAATGGCTCGCGGTCTGGAGCACGATTCTTAGATTTTTTTTGCCACTCCATCGATGAGTCAGGTATTCTCATCACCCCCTTCGTTAATTGTTAATTGAATAGCTAACTATAGTAGAGCCGCGTGGAAATGGCTTGTGCGGCTTGTGCGGCGCGAACCGCCGGAGCTCCGAGACGCGTCGCAGGGGAACGGGAGAAAAGAGTTTCAACGACGTGAAATAGAGAGACACAAAAATTAATTAACAAATACAGTCCGCGGTATTAAGAGCGCGTCAACTCACTATGTTCACCGGGACGCCTATAAACGCGAGGAACCGAGGGTCGCAGCGGGCGTATGGGCGTCCTCCGACCCAACCTGCCCTGCGACAGAGGTACCAGCCGAGCGACACCAACGGAGACTTTGTCCGGCTCAACGTTGCCGCGAACGACCGATTTGGCGAGATCTCGCTCTCCTCCTCTGGATCCGAGCTGTCGCCTCCGCCAGCTCACAATGGCTCCCTTTCGGAGCTTAGCAGCCGCTATGACGACTCGAGGAGGTCAATTGACTTTACACCTCCGCCAGCCAGCGAATACGACGACTTGCGGGTGCCAATTCTACCAGCCCATGACTTTGGAGAAGGGGAGGAGGACAATATTGACGAATATGAGGCGGAGTACTCTGATATAGTCAATGGGCAAGCGTACGAGCCTGCTGCTTCGTCTCCACAGGAGCTCAAACAGAAGGTCGACAGCCTGCAGCCATTGAGCATTTTGAGGCAAAGAAAAAGAGAAGAGTGGAAGCAAAAGCAACGTCCCCCTACGCCGAAGCCTGCGCGTATCTCGAATGATCTGGAAGAAGATGTATCAGATGAAGACGAAAGGGAAAACGAGAACGCGGTGTCAAATGTCGCTAACCGACTAAGACAGAAGATGGACGAAAAAATGCAACAAAGAGAACAGAGTAGACGTCGCGCTGCTGACAATGGAACAGCAGATACAGCTGGTGAGATTTGGGTGGAAAGCGGAGCTCATGGGGACGCATTGTCCTCCTCTCCACCTCCTCCCCCAACTCCTCCTAAGCTGTATTCGCGAAGCCCAAACAGCTCATTGTCAAGTGCATCAGCTGGTAATGGCTCTCTGGTGCGTGAAGTGGGAATCGAGAAGAATGTATGGAGACCAACATCTAAGCTGGAGGACCCGCCAATAGAGCATACCGAGGGTGAGGACGATGGAGACTTTTTAGCTACGCATCTCGTGGATCCCGTCACGAACTTTCTGTCAAGATCTTTTAAAATTGGTCTTAAAACAGCCCATTTCTTGGTCGGCCCTTTGCTCAGCAAACGGCTTTGGTGGGTGCTGCCGTCTCTAATATTCTCTATTGTAGTACTCGTGCTGGTTAGCTACGGGGTGGCCATTGTGGCAGCGGGGCTACTTTCTGGATCGTCTCCTTTCCATGCTCCCCCTGCAATTCCTAATGACCTGGGTGAACTTGTCACCCGTTTAATGGCAGTGGAGCAGGAATTGGCGTCGGTGTCGCAACTATCCAATACCCTCAACAGCGGGTTCCACGACTCGACACGGCAAAGCGTGGACCTCTTTGCCAAGCTTGAAGGCGAACTAGCGGAAGCTTCGCGAGGGATTCGAGATTTGTCCCGTCAGCTGGCAACTCTTAGCGGCGATGTTGCCGAGAACTCGGATAGCTCAGATAAACTGGCAAAAGACTTGAAAGCACTCCAGGAGAGCCTCCACCACATCCAGGCTGCTATTTCAAGCAACGCAGACGACTATGAGGAGCTCAGAAAGTCTGTTTCGGAAGGAGCTGAAGATAATGCAGGTATCCTGAAGCAGATTGAGGCTAGCATAGAAGGATTACGCAATAGGATGAGCATCCTTGAACGGGCTGAAAAAGGAGAACAGAGTGCTCTCGAGTTGCTTGACGAGTATCTCCCGTCGCGCCTAGCAGTTTCTATGGACCCTAAGAGCCATGAAATCCAGGTACAACCAGAGTTCTGGAAGTTCCTCGAGTCTTTTGTCAATCAGCGCTTTGACTCATCCCTGGACACTCTCCCGTTGCCGGAGTTTGACTGGGACGAGTTCAAGCGGAATAATGAGAAGGTTATCGAAGACTTGGTTAAGAAACATGCGTCTGGTGATAACTCAGCCATGTTCGTCTCAAAGGATGACTTCAAGAATATACTTGCAGAGAAGCTAGGTGAGCAGCGACTTGATATAGCTCGAAAGCTCGAGCGGCTTGAACGTAAGATCGAGCTGTATAACGCTACCGACGAGAAGACCTCGGAGCAGTACGCCAACGCCCCCACTCAGCTGGCGTTGGAGAACCTGATTAATGAGCAGCTGGCAAAGTACCAAGCCAAGACTTCGGTGAATAAGCCTGATTATGCAAATATCCTAAGCGGGTCAAAGGTTGACTACTCGCATACCAGCCGCACGTATGTGCCGCACTCTGATAAACCCCTGCTCTATCGCGCGATGCGCAGCATCGTATCGGCTGCAGGGTTTGGGAGGGTGATTGTAAACCAGCCGGACGTTGCTCTACGTGAGCAGACTTCAGTTGGCAACTGCTGGCCACTTCAGGGGTCTAGAGGCACCCTCGGCATAGTGCTCGCGGACGAGACCGTCGTAACCGATCTCGCGATCGAACACGTCCCAGCAAAGCTGACGCTAAATCCATCATCTGCCCCGCGTACGGTGTCTCTTTGGGCCCATATTGCTGATCAGGGGGACTTTAGACACCTGCGTGACCTTGGCCTGGATATTTTGGAGTCTAATGGCATATCAAATTATGTCAAGCTTGTGTCGGGGACATATGATGTCTACACAAATACTGCAGTTCAGCTATTCCCTGTTACTCTGGCCATTAGGCGTTTGAATATTCGAACTGATAGAGTGGTCCTTTTGGTTGAAGATAATTGGGGGAACGACCAATTCACCTGCCTCTACCGCGTACAAGTCTTTGGTGAAAAGACTAACAACAGGCAGAATATTGTTGTCCATCAGCCGTCCCTGACTCCAGACCTGGCCAATGGCGCCAGTTTTGGTGATGACACAGAATTGTAATATGACTAACGATATACACTATATATTTATTTATTGCCGTTATATGAACGTCTAAGTTGAATCTCCTGTAAATGGCAGCCCATATACTCGATCAGGCTGGCAGAGTGACAATTAATTATTAGCATAAGGTGGTCAATTACTACCTGGTAAGTTCTATTAATATATTAGATATGCATGTGTTCGATTTCGTAGCGTCGTTACAAATAAATAAGGGGGGCTGGTTAGACATAAGAGTTGAGGTGGACCGAGTTCAAAGCAGTCCGAGCTTTCCGAATAGCCTCGATAGCCACTTCGATGTTGTGCCATCTCTGGTCGCGCTCTTTCGAGCTCGTAGCGACTCGTTGAAGCTTCTCTTCATAAATGTGGCACTTCTTGCGCTCAACTTGTACTTTACGATTTGCTTCCTCAAAGACACTCACACTGAGATCCTCAATCTGAGCGGTGAGCGCTTTTTCGCGTTTCTCACAATCTTGCCGAAGCTCTTGCTCTTTACCGAGTCTGGCATTGAGTTCAAGATTGATTTTCTGCAACTCTTTTATACGTTTCTGTAGGTGCGATATGTCGAAGGAGTCATCGCGTGGGAGCGTAGAGTGCTGGGAAATAGTTGGTGAGCTCATTGGAGTTATCTCGACGCTTGACGCTTCTTGCGAGTAAAGGGAATTGAAACTGCCATCTGAACGGGCAGTACTTTGACTGTTGTTTCGGCTATGTTCAGCTGGATATTTTTCAGCTCGGAGCATTTGAACCTCTTGCTCAAGGTTCTCAGCCCTGTCCACTGCGGCGGCTGCTGTTGTAGCGAGCTCTTTCAGCTGAAGCTCGAGATCTTTCACTCTCTGCTGTTCGCCTTCAACACCAGCCCGGACCTGTGCGGGTACGACTGGCTGCTTGGACCAAAACATTGCTCTGCAGGGAAATGCCAAAATGAACGGATTAAGGTCAACTGGATGGGAAGTCAATCAATATATAGGGAGGGACGGTATCTGTAGCTACAGTATTGACCAGGAAAGTGCCGATCTGCATGCAGACTTATATCGCACGACAGTAAACTCTGCAGCTTATATGCAAAATGAATGTGACTTTTGGTAAATTGCAATCAAATGAGGGAGGTGGTTTCGGCAGACGCAATGGCCACAACGGTTTTATAGGCCAATAGAATTCCGTACGGAGTTAACTTATTTTGGGGTGGTATACAGGCTCTGGCCGGATATTGGAGATATCAAATGAGTGACAGGCGAAGAGCTGAGTAGAAAAGAGCGGCGGGTGCAGAAAAGAGTGGCAGCAGGAGACAGATGTCTACGATGGAGACTCATGGGTTACGAGGGAGTTATATATGTCAGGAATCGTGATATATTGTGCTACTGAAATTTGACCGATTTGAGAAAAGTCCCCCTTGACAGACCACAGGAGTTGTGATTATTGCCCAGTGTGCCGGACGTTCTGCGGCTAAAAATCAGTCTCCATGTATTTGTCATGCATGCGAATAAGCCGGGAGGCCGCTACTACCACCGCTGTCAAAATATTTCGTCTGCATGCTACAGCAGGAGGTGTGGAGTTAGTGGTAGTGATTGATGATTGGCACCGCTCAGATCAGCCAAGACTACAACACAGCGACTACCGATTTGGCGCAAGGGAATTGGCTGTTTTACTCAAGTTGTAAAATACGCAAAACCCTGTGCTAAAGAAGTGATACATTCCCATCGGAGACACTTTTAAACCAACGGCTTCTCCATCGAAAGTGAGTCCCCCGTCGTATGCACGTAAAGCTGTGCGGCCCCCCTGTGAAGGATTCGCGTCTGGGTTTCTATTTTGGGAAGTGGGTCTAACATCCGATTACGTGCACCCCCTGAATTTGTTTTCCTGTACGGGAAATTCGACTCAGAAGGGGGCTACAATATACGGAGTAGTACAGTCGTACTGAGGGGGTGGTGTAATTTTGCCTAAAATTAGATTGGTCTAGATATGATGGCCGCAGGAGATGAGATAAGTGCTGAAAGTGGACCAGCCAAGAAGACAAAGCCTCCTACATTACCCCCACCCGGCAGACTTTTGCACGTTTACGATCAATTCAGGTCAAATCTCCATACAGACATTTTTGTACTACCAGTAGGTATCATAATGAGTACCCGCCTTTGAATGGTATCAAATTCATCAGAAAGATGGCAGATGAGATCTTTCGGAAATTGGGTTCGTTTTTTTCGGCTTTTGACGTAACTCTAATAAAACAACCGGTAGTGTAGCAAAAAATAAAATGGATCCGAATAGAAACCTCTTGCAATTCGCGCGAAGCACTACAGTAATCTGACACCTTTAGCGGGGTTGGGGCTGAGCCCGTAAGCGCGCTGCTTGAGGGCTGGCAATGCTACAATTAGTGTCTTTGACTTTTAGGATCGATACTACAGTCTCAGAACAAAGGATCATGAAAGGAGCTTCCATTCTTCTGCTGCATTGATGCGCAAGGCGTTCGCTTCAAATTGACGTTGAGATGTAAGCTGTCTACTACGAATGCGATACATCCGAGCCCCTAGGCACAGCCGTGCTATCTCGCGATTCATCTACTACGAATTATGGTACAGTATGGACGTATATTATTGTCAATTGTAGATTATCCAAGGCATTGTTGGTAATATATCCAGGCGATTGTTCATTTCTAAAGGGAATAATACCTTGTACCGTCTTAGTCGCAAGCAATACTTCAAAGCTTGGTATAGGATACGATGTATGTACCTGGTAATGTAATTCGCGTCAATTACGCGAGAAGCGAAAAGCCAGCCATTTGCCGTATGTAAACTGCTTAGTCGCTTAATACAGTACAGTCTCTCTTAATAGTGTTAGGGGTACAACCTCATTACAATCCAACTATCTGCCTATTGATATACAACAAATTTGGGAATCAAAGTATCGATAACCCACTCTTAGGGGTACAACCTCATTACAATCCAACTATCGGCCTATTGATATACAACAAATTTGGGAAATTTAACCCGGATACTCCTACAGTCTTCCATTGTTGGTGAGAAATAAGCTGAAAGATGCACAAGTTGACACACGTACGAGGAGCTCCTGGCTAGCTAGCTAGCTAATCCAATAGTGGACCGAATTAACGGAAAATGTAATGGGGCAGAATTAGTGGAATGCCCAAATAGGAAACTAGTCAACAACCTCCCATCTCCAACGCGACTATCAATTACACGAGATAACCTCCAAACGATGATTAGAGCGAACAAAGAAAACCATGTCGGGTTTTCTGTAGCCCCGAAGACGCCGCTCCAGGCAAAGTCGGGGAACATGCGCTACAAGACCCCCATGAACACGACAAAAAAGAACAGCCTGTTTGTGACGCCAACGAATAACATGCGAGTTCCGCTGGGCGGAAAGGACACAAACCTGCCAGGGCTCCTTGGCGCAGCTACTTCCCGTAAGGGCGGCCTGGAGACTTCAAAAAAGGCGCCTCTGACATTTAAGCGCCCTTCGACTGCCAAGCGACAGCCGTTATCGGGCAAGCTGCGGTCGTCCTCGGCATCGAGAAAGCTCGTGCTGCAAAGCTCTGAGAATGAGGCGAGCCCTGCTCCGGCCAAGCCAGCGATTGACTTTGGCGAGCTCGAGGTGGAATACATGCCTCCTCCGAGGGAGAGGCCGGTTGATCTTCCGTTGGACCACATTGAGATGGACTACGATGCGCTTAGCCGGGCCATTGTGTCGAATCTGCATGACCAGCCGACAACGTCGGTTCCGCTTCTTGAGCGCCCCATCGATGAGCTGCTAGACAGTGTAGATCGTGAGATTTCGGACACGCCGCCTGTCCCGGCGCCGAGCAAGCACCGCCGGCAGCAGAGCCGGTTCATGGCGCCGACGAAGTCGCAGCAGGCCAAGCAACGGCAGGCAGTTGTGCATACGCATGTTGCGAGAACGAGTAGCATTCGCGTAGCCCGGGACCTGCCTCCGCCGGTGGAGGTCAAGGTAGACATTACGGAGGATCTGCTTGATTTCTGATTCCATACATATTTATCGCATTATTTATTCAGTCAACTACGACAGGGGGTCTGGGGGGTCTCCCCCCAGCTACGGGGGTTTGGGGGCTGGCCCCCAAGGAACACGGGCGTGAGGAAGTATGCAGTGAGTGGTCTATATAACAATATTTACATGGTCTTACATTCAGGTTCGTCATAAGGGTTGTGGCTGTCGTAATGGTCGTCGTGCTCCTGCGGCTGCTCGTACTGCGGCAGCTGCGACTCGGGCTTGACGGTAAAGTCGACCTCGTCGATCTCGACGCCGCGCTCCACCGCGACCTCCTCGATGGAGGACGGGATCATGTCGGAGATGACCCTGAGCTCCTTCTTCTCCAAACACCACCCGTCCTCCGGGAACTCAACCTCGGCCTTGAGATACAGGTCGCCCGTGCTGTCGAGCCCCTTGATGCGCATCCCCTCGCCCTTGATGACAATGTACTCGTTCGGGCGGACGACTTTGCCCGCGCGCGTCGTCACCTTGAGCCCGCGGCCGTCGAGCTGTCTAATGAGCACCCGCGAGAACCCGCACAGTGCCTCGGCGAGCGAGATCTTGACCTCGGCGTACAGATCGTTGTTGCGGCGCGTAAACACTTGGTGGTCGCGCACGTTGACGGAGAAGATAAGGTCGCCCGTAACCATGCCGTACGCCTCGTCCGCCATGCCGCTCAGCACAATGCGGTGGCCGTCAGGGGCCCCCGGAGGCACGTAGACCTCGAGAATGCTCGTAGCCTCCGTCAGGCCCTTGCCCGAGCACCGCTTGCAGTGGTCTTTTTCCCGCACGACCGTGCCCTTGCCCTTGCACTTGGCGCACTCTACGACCACGTTCGTCACCATGCCCGGCCCCACGCGCCGCATCTGCGTCCGCTGGCCCTGGCCGTTGCACGCGGAGCACTTTGTCTGCTTCGCCTTGGCCCTGGCGCCCGACCCGTGGCAGCTCTTGCAGAGCACGTCCCGTGTCGAGTTCATCTTGAACACCTTGCCCTTGTACACGTCCTCGAGGGTCACGTCAATTGTCACCTCGGCGTCCTCGGTGCGCTTCTTTTTCGGCTGCCCGCGGGGCTGGCCGCTAAAGCCGCTGTTGAAGAAGAACTGCGAAAAGTCGTCGGCGCCGAACATGTCGTCGTACGAGGGCGGCATGCCGCCGTTGACGCCCGTGCCGAACTGGTCGTAGTGCGCGCGGGCGTCCTCGTCGACGAGGGTCTCGTACGCCTCCTTGACCTCCTTGAACTTGTGTTCGTTCTGTTCCCGCTCGTGGTCCTGGGCTTTGTCGGGGTGGAACTGCAGCGCCAGCTTGCGGTATGCCTTTTTGATCTCGATCGTGGTCGCCTCGCGGCTCACGCCGAGAACCTCGTAGTAGTCCACTGGCATCTCGAGATCTATCGAGCTGAGCTATGCAGATTTTTGCCTTTCAAATGTATCGGGTGATAGCGCCGCGCGTCACGTGTCACGCGTTGTGCTATATTCCGCTGGCTACTATAGTATACTATTACTATCGTCTATATAGAGGCTATGTATGGTTATGTATGGTTATATACAATTGCGACTAGCTGTTTATTGCTTGTCCAATTGGTGAGAAATCGTAGTCGTTGGTGACAAATCGTAGTCGTTGGCGAAATCGCGATTGATAAGATTGGGATATTTATCTATGAACCTGCGTTATAACCGGTGAACCTATTCGCGCTTAAATAGGGGTCATTTCGCAATGCGCGCAATGTATTCACAAAATGTTCTCATAAGTACGTGTTTTTTGTTATATTATACCAAATTTGACTGTACATAGACAGAGTAGAGGGTACATGTTTGACCAGATAGATAAGATCTTCGCTCGTGGGATGGGGCTGAATGGGGCAGATCCGGTTAATTGAATAAAATATTATCGCTTATAATATATATATAATGTATACATCGTAACGAAATACTGTCAATGCAACCACGTAAGAAAGCCCTGCTAGACTCCCTTTCAATTGAAGAACAGTATACCAGTAATGTTATGTACTTTTGTCAAGTTATGTAACTAAACTGTAACAAACCCCCCAACGCATCTTCGCAGCGGCGCTCGCAACAGCGTATGGAAACACAAGGGCCAGCCCTCGAGCTCCTGGCCTTCGTAAATCAGCATATAGATTCAACCAGAAAGCCTCAACGGGGGTCTGGGGGCTGGCCCCCCAAGTGTTGGCTACCGCGGTACTGGGGTATTGTAACAGCTGTTTAAATATCTGCTGGGAGGTTTGTTACCGTGTATGACCTGGAGGAGTACAGCATACCCGGCACGTAGCCAAGGAATATGCTGCAATATATGGAGTACATACAACGCTGTTTCTACAAATCAACAGACTGGAATGAACAAAACAGCTACACGTACGTAGCGGAGACGGCCGAAAACCTGCTCGACTTCAAACTGCCCCAGGGCATATCGCTCAACGTCAGCTCACAGCCATCCCTCAACTCGGCAACCTCGTACAAACTCTCCAGCTCCGGGTTCGTCAACGGATCCATCGCATACCTGTACTCCTCGAGCCCGCTCAAACACGTAGACGCATCCCAGGACATTGATCTGCGCAATGTCGTCTCCGGGTACAAGACCTTGGAGCCGCTGCGCGAACCCAGCGACGACCTCTACAAACAGGTGTGGCTCGGCGGCAAGCGAATAGACTCCAAAGACCTCCTGCTGTACGGAAGGCTGTTCCTCCCGGGCACTGCGCTCGAGGCAATGCTCATCCGGCGGCTCAGCCCGCTGTCGCAATTGATGGTGACTTGCGTGTCCGATAGCCAGCTCAAGAACAACGGAGCAATCACCTTCAATTACCAGCTCGACAAGGGAAAGTACTGCCACGAGTTTATATACTCGACCCATGAGAGCCTCTTTGGCGTTCGCAGCATATTTAATTTTGGCGCTTCGGCGGGGCACAGGGACGCGCCTTCGAGACTCTCAATGGGGTACGAACTGTACTACGGCATCTCTAATAAGAGCCCGGGGCTCTCTACGGCGATGCGGTACACCTCTCAGAGCGCTTACACGGGCACCCCTATCACCATGACCCTGCTGGCCAACCCGCTAATGGGCCATCTTTCGGCGACATATGCCCTGCACACGACTAACGCGTCGGCCTTTGCCAGCCGATTCGACTTTAATGTATATTCCTATTTGAGCGACTTGTCAATTGGGTGCGAGATTTGGCGCAAACTCAGAGCCCCGGGTGACAGCGAAGACGACTTTTCTAGTGTTTTCAAAGCAAGCACGAGTATATCCAATCAGTCGGTCAGGCTGTTATGGGAGGGCCGTTTCCATGGATTCCTCGTCAGCAGCGGGCTGGGCCTGGCCAGGTCACAAATGTCGGAGAATTTTGCTACTCACTTTGGCCTCGAAGTACAATTCTCCTCTTAACTTGTGCCCTTCTTAGCTTCGAATTCGCTACTCGTTTCAATTCTACTCGTAGACTTGCTCGTAGACTTAACTCCCCTCTTCCATCTTGGCTTGGAATTCGCTACTATATTGGAATTCTTCTAGCTTGAAAATTGCTTTTGAATAAATAGTCTACTTGGCTGTACACGTTAGGTATTGGCCATTTCCACATCACCATCCCCATTTGTTGCACTTGCCTCCGGCGCTTGTTCTGTCTTCGTTGAGGCTGGTTTCGTAGTAACAGTGGGTTCTGCAGCAGCAATCCGCTCCTCGGATGCAGTAAAAGCGGAGATATCATCCGGTGCCGTGTGGTCTTCCTCCTTAATCACACCAATCGAGTCTTTCTCAATCGTCGCACCTGCTTCGGTAGGAGCAGTGCCTTGGGGGGCTACTTCGGTAGGAGGAGCAGAGCCTTGGGGTGCTACTTCGGTGGGAGGGGCAGAACCTTGGAGGGCCACATCTGCTGGCGATCCAAGGTTTTTTGCGCCTTCCTCTTCCATTTTGATAGCCGCGAGCTCCGCATGCATCTCCTTCTCAGCCATATCATCAATATCTGCCGCTGTTCGATCCCCCTTCTTCCGTCTGCCCCGCGGAGCCTCGCCTTCCTTACGCGGTCGTGGTTTATACTCTCGCTTCCTTCCCGGAACCATCTGGTTCACCGGTGGAGGAGCATGGTCCGCAAGCTTCTCTGCCCTAGACGCGTCTGCCTTCTCAAACTGATACCACACATAGCTGTCCTTGGACCGAACGCCATCCTTGAGGATTTGCTCCATGCGGTTATACACAATATCCTGCCGTGTCACACTTCGCTCAATAACGGGGATACTCCTTCGTGGGGTTCCTCGGATGGCCAGAGTGACGGCAGTGAAATATGGCTTGGAGTCATCAACTTTATGAAGCAGCGACGATTCTTTGGGCACGTCCTCTTCGAGTATCTTCGCCTGCGCCTCAGCAGCTTCTTTTTTCTTCGCTAGCTTGGCCTCCCGCGCTTCCTTTTTCGCCTGCTCCTGCGCCTCAAGTCGAGCTTGCTCGCGGGTCAATCGCCTCGTAGATCGCCGAAGCGGTTCCGCAGCTGGTTTCTTCTCGGCAGGCTCGCTCTTAACTTCAGAGCCCTTGGCAGATTCTTCTTTTTTCTTCTGCTTTTTCTCAGGCTTGATCGCCTTTCGGTTATGAACAGCGAGGAAGGACACTAGGATCGTGCCATTGCGTAGCACCTCGACAATGGAGTCCTTCGGAAGCACATATCGACTGGTGGGGTTGTCCTTGAACTCAAATACAACCAGTTGGTTCTTCTGTAGCTTTTTGGATTGGTAAGGTGCCTTTGGCTTTCGGGGCATTGCCGGAAGTTTGGGCAGTTTTGGCACTTTAGGCTTTGGCTGCTTAGATGGCTTGCTCACCTTTGGATATTGCGGTGTATGTGGCGATCGGTTGAGGCCAATTGAGGACGCTGAAGGCACTAGGACACCCGGCGGCAGGTCCATGGTTTTTGCCTTCTGGATATACAGTTGAAAGGCAGTCATCTGTTCATTCGTGGCATTACCAGTGGCGACAATCCTCATCAGTGCACTCAGAGCCGGATCAACCCGAGCAATAGCTTGCAGTCGTGCAATTGTTAATTGATTTGATGGGTTCGCATTTGGAACCGATGGCGAATCTCCTGAGCTCTGTGGCTGCTGTTGTCCCTGTTCCGCTTGTTGAGCTTGTTGCACTTGTTGCACTTGTTGCGCTTGCTGTGTTTGTTGTGCTGGCTGCTCCTGAGTCGCAATGGACGAATTTCCGGGTGTCGAGGGAGCTGGCGAGCCATTGCCATTGTTTGAAGTCAAAGATGGGGTTGAAGGCATTTCAAGCACCCCTGGTGGCAATGGCACTATGGGTTTAGAGAGCTTCGTAAGAGCAGCCTGGTCAGGGTTATAGGTTGCTGGCACAAATGGCTTCTTTGATGGAGTATCGCTAGTACTGGTCTGAGACGGTGGCTCTCCCGGGGATAAGGTGACTGGGGTGCCCGGATTTGCTTGAATGGACTGCGATAGCCTCAGATGGCTCGGCGTAAAATTCTTAATTGAGTCAGGAATCTGGCTGGACGGTATTGTTGGTTTTAATGCACTAGCAGCTGGTTCAGGGCTCTTTGAAGCACTGGGTGAGCTGGTGGTCGTCGCATTCGGGCTCTTTTCCTCGGATTTCGAATCACCAGATTGCCCACTACTAGAAAAAGGTGGTTTATGCACTTTTGTATGTCCAGGAGAGGGGCCCGGCATGCCAACCTGTGCATACTTACCTCCTCCCCCACCATTGGCTGGAGAGGTTGATTGGTACGGGGGCCGTGCTTGAGCTGCAGGTTTAGAAGGGGTATCGTTCTGGAGCAGCTGCTGCTGCCTCTGCATTTGCTGCTGTTGCAATTGCTTCTGTTGCTGCTGCTGATGTTGTATTTGCTGCTGGTGTTGTAATTGCTGCTGTTTGAACTCTTGCTCTCGCTTCTTATGCTCTTCCTCGACTTTCTGCTGATGATCCTTCTGTTCCTGGAGCTTCTTTTCGTACTCTTTTTTTCGGATTTCCATCAACCTTGCGTCGGGATCATCTTTGGGGTCGCTATCGTCATCATCCTTCACCGTAAACAGCTTAACATCAAAGAAATGAGGCCCAACAATCATGGTGCACTCGCAAAGCTTCGACATCTTTTCTCTAGCATTCACTTCACCACTTGCTAGCTTCCTACCTCGAGGAGGGCGTGTCCAATACGTTTCAAACATCCCTCCGGTAAGCCAAATGTTGCGGGATCGCTCTAGCGAGTAGCGAAGCGTATTGCTATCTCGTACTGGCAGTGGGTCCTTGAGTTTAGACACGTCCGGCTTCTGCTCAGACAATGGAATGCCATTGATGCATTCGTACGGAGTGTTTGCCGCGACCTGTACTGGCTTATTCGATCCTGCCTTGACCGCAGAACTCTCTGTGCGCGTTTTTTTCGCCTTGGAAGCACCGCCAGACGGAAGGCTCCTCTTCCGGCTGGAGCTCTTCTTCGCAACCATCTCAATCTGGCTCTCTAATCAAGCATTAATCGCGCGTGTCTTTATCAATAGCACAAGCCAGCCCGTTGGCGTTGAAAATGTGGAAGTAGTGAACGAGTTCCAACCTCCGCGTGCGCGCGCGCGTTGGGAGGAATATATTAGCCACGTTCCATAATGTTCGGCCCTCCGGGGGCAGATTTTCACCCACGCGCGTTCCCCCTGGGCTAATTAACGCGACAACGCGTCGAATGAATTTATCACCGCGACAGCCAGCGCTTGCTAAAATGTCGCCAGACTTGGAGGCAATACGGAAACGGACCTCGGCTGAGGCCAGCGACACAGATGATCCGGAAATTGAAAATGGCGAGGACCAAAATAAACGAATTCGCCTTGTCCATGAGGAACCGCAAGAGGAGCGACAGAAAGGTAAGCGCCATCCACCCTGGGCACAGGAAACAGTAAGCTAACCTTTTTCAAGGTGAATTCGCTCCAGGAGCGGTATTCCGTGTCCATGCAAGGAACTTTCTCACTTATAAGAATATTACCTTCCAGCTGGGCGACTCGCTGAATATGGTTATAGGCCCGAATGGTGTGGGCAAGAGTACTTTCATTGCAAGCCTTTGTCTTGGCCTCATGGGCTCGCCGAGCCTGTTGGGCCGGGCTAAGGATATCGCTGACTATATTCGGAACGGTCAGAATAAGGCATACATCGAAGTTGAGCTGAAAGGTATGCCAGGCAACTCCAACATGGTAGTCGGGCGGTCCATTGAGCGCACCAGCGAAGGAAGTAAGCAGAGCGCCAAGTCTACATGGTTTATCAACGGCCGAAAAGAGTCCAAGGAGCGCGTCAAGACATTTATCAACCGGTTCAATGTCCAGGTTGATAACTTGTGTCAATTCTTGCCCCAAGAGAAGGTTGCAGATTTTGCAAAGTGTACTCCGCAGGAAGTACTCATGGACACAGAGCGGGCGATTGGCGATAGCCAGATGACGAAGGATCATGAACGCCTGAAAGAGTTGTATGAGAAGCTGAGGAGTTCGTCGCACGATACTGGAGTAGACCAGAGCCGTCTGGATCGACTGAAGGAAACGCAGACGCAAAACGAGGAGCGTATTAATCGAATAAAGGATCGTAGCAAGCAGGAAAAGCGGCTCGAGAATGCAAAGTTTGCTGCTGTTATCGCTGAGTACGAGCACCATGAGAGCCGTACAAAGGAGCTCGAGGACTCCATTCATATGCTAAAGGCTGAGCGAAAGCAGATTGAAGAGCGTAATCGACCCATCAAACGGGCTGCTGCACAGTGTCAAAAAGACCTCGAGTCTTCAACTAAGACTCGAGCCAATTATGTCGCAGAGTCGAAAAGGCTAGTCCAAGATTTGAACAGCAAGATGGAACGCAACAAGAAAATGGCAGAGAAGCTTGACGAGAGCAAGCGCGAAATTGAGCTGATGCATAAGCGAGAGAAACGGTATAATGACTCTATCCGCCAGCTCCGCAAGAGGCTCGAGGAAGCAGAAGCAAATCTGAGGCGTGTCGAAGAAACCCCCTTTAATGAAGAGTTGTACAACTCTATTCGGTCACAGTTGCATGATTTAAGACAGGAAAAACTTGACCTTAAGCAGCAGCGGCAAGCTCTTCAGGAGCAATATTATAGAAAGGAGGAAGAATTGGAGCCGTTCCGGGATGAGATTCGAAAATGCGAGTTGAGGCTGGAGGCTCTGAGGAACGTAAAGAGTCAGATGATTCGATTTGCTCAAAATATTCGTGGCCCAGCTGGGCAGAGGATGTCTAGGGCACTGGATATCTACTACAAAAATGAGCGCGAGTTCAGTAAGGGCCTGTCTCTACCGCCGATATTCAGGCTGAAGATAAAGAGACCAGAATCCAGTGTTGTGCGACAAGTCGCTAACCTCATCAGCCGTGACACGATGATGACTTTCACTATAAGCGATGCGCGTGATATGAAGGCGTTTGACGCGCTAATTCTTGGAGCTGGCATCAATGTCAACGTTACTGACATATCTCGCTATCAAGGGAAGAAATGGCATGAACAATTCAGCGTTCCCGTTCCTCGTGACCAGTTGAAGGAGCTGGGGTTCGATTGTTACCTGATTGATTTGCTTGACGGTCCCGATGATATGTTGTTCATGCTCTGCAGCAACAGCCAAGTCCACAACATTCCAATTGCATTCAACCGTCTGAACTCTACGCAGGAAGAGCGTATCAAGACCTTTAAGCACAATGGACGACTTGTTTTCAACCGATTTGTTGATCCCGGATCGCAGTACCAACTTGTTCAGTCCCGATATGGCCGGAGAGAAGTCACTCAGAGGCTCGATAAGCTCAGAGATGTACCTCCATGGTTTAGCTTCGGTGGTGATAAGGGCAGTGACGAGCAAGATAATGTCAATGCTGAGATTCAACGTCACAAGCAATCTCTTCAGGTGGCTAGAGATGCACTTAAGCCACTGGGAGAAAAAATCAAAGATTACGAAGACCAGGAACGTGATGTGAAACAGCGAATCACCGCTAAGGAAGAGGAAAAAAGAGGAATGGATGAAGACAGGAATAACCGTCAGAAGATTGCAACCAACGTTGAAAATAAGAAAGAGCAATACCATCAGGCATCTTCTCAAAAGCCAGATTTTGAAGACAAGAAGAAGAAAGAGCTGGCGATAGCAAGATCGCAACGAGCAGAGCTTTCTAAAGCAGTCTTGGAACTCGAGAAGATTGCGAATGATATCGTTGCCCTGTCAGAGCAGTCTCGACTAATTGAGAATGTGGCACGGGCCCAGACGAATGAGCGAGATATTTTGGTAACATTATCGACATCGGACGAAGCTGAACTCGACGGGAGAATCAATGACGCCAAGGAAGAGTATCGAAATGCTAAACAGAATATTGAGGGGCTTAGAAACAAAGTCCAAGAAATCCCTGCTGCTAATGTCGAGCCAGCTCGGGAAATTATTGAATCTGAGGGTGATTATCGCGCCATCCAGAGGCTGGTAAGCCGGATCGAAGGCTCTTTGAATGTGAGCACGTCTTCTCATGAAAATACGGAACGCCTCTTGAGAGATTTTGAGTCGCGTGCTGGAGAAATCAAACGTCTCGAGGAGCTCATTGCGAATAAAGCAGGCGAGAATCAAATTCTTGAGAACGAAATTAATTCCATCCAGAGCAATTGGGAGCCAAAACTGGATAGCCTCGTTAGAATCGTTTCAGAGCGATTCAGCAGGGCATTTTCAGACATTGGTTGCCAGGGCTTAGTCAAGATTGGAAAGCCAGAGAACTTCAAAGATTGGTCTATTGATATTGAGGTAAGCTTCCGGAAGGATGCTCCCTTACAGCGGCTTACTGGTCAGCGTCAGTCCGGTGGTGAACGAGCTGTGTCGACTGTCCTCTATCTTATGGCACTACAGGAAGTTGCCAAGAGTCCATTCCGAGCAGTAGACGAAATTAACCAAGGTATGGACCCAGTCAATGAGCGAATGGTGCACAATCGAATGGTTGACGTTTCATGTCAAGGCTCCAGTGCGCAGTACTTCCTAGTGACCCCAAAGCTATTGACCAACCTCAGGACTGATGAGCGGATGAAGACCCATGTTATTTTCTCAGGGAAGTATGTCTCCCGAAACGAAAACGATAATTACACGAGTGCACAGGTATTTGAACAGGGTATGCAGTGATACAATTGCTCAAGAGATTGCCTACCGAAATAAAATGTTGTAATTTTTTACGACCAGTGCAATATTGGAATCTGGGGCTCATCAAATATATTTACAAAGTTGCCATTTGAGCTTCAAGAAGTCTGGATTTGGATACGGGTGTTCCAAGTACTTCAATAATAGTAGGGATCTTGATGCCTGATACGCCGCCGAGCAAGGCAAATCGAAGAACTTGAAAAATATCTTTCTTTTTATAGCCCTTCTTCACCAGGATGGAAACATACTCTGGCTCTTCAAGAACAAGGAGAGCTTCTTTGAGGATGTTGCTAGCGGTGTGCGGATCAGTCTGTGCAATGGCTCTTTTCGTGTCTGGGCTCGACCAATCAGGTCTAGTGTAGAAGTACTTTGAAAGCATCAAGAAGTCATCAACGCTTCCAATCCGCTCCTTTGCAATATTGAGCAGCCTGGAGGTATACTCCTTAGACTGTCGAAGAGAGGGGTCGATATCAGAAACGGCGTCATCGATAAAAGGCTGCGCCAAGGTATGGCACTGGTTCAGGATTTCCTCAAACTTCTCTGGCGTCTCCAGTCGTTTTTTGAAAAAGTGGTTATTAAAATGCAATAATTTTTTGTCATCCACTTTGGCATTCCCTTTGGTTAGTCCGTCAAGCGTAAATTGTTTTTCAAGCTCTTCCAGGGTGAAAATTTCAGAAATGTGTTCTCCAACTGCATCGCCACGGTTTGGAGACCATCCAAAGAGAGCAACGAAGTTGACCAGCGCTTCTGGCAGTATACCTTTGGCAGCCAATGCCGAAATTCCTGTTTCTCCGGACCGCTTAGATAGCTTTTTGGATGATATACTGGTCAGCAACGGAATGTGCGCGTATTTTGGTGGACGCCACCCCAATGCCTCATAAATAGCAACATGTTTTGGCGCTGAAAGGAGCCACTCTTCGCCTCGAATCACATGGGTGATCTTCATAAGATGGTCGTCGACAACATTCGCAAGATGGTACGTTGGCAAGTCATCTGATTTCATCATGATCGGGTCTTCATATCGCACGTCAGCAAAATTTATCTGAGTTTGAAGACTCAATTTTCCATGAAGCATATCCTCGAATGGTGAATAGGCATGCGGAGCCTTGAACCGTACTGTAAACGATTCTCCATCACGTGCCCGTTTTTTGCTCTCCTCCTTAGTTAAATGAGCGCACTTTCGATCATAGGATGCCATTGACGGAGGGTGCAACTTCTTAGCTGATTCCCGTAACGAGTCGAGTCGTTCCTTCGAACAGAAGCATCTATATGCATGACCGCTTTCTATTAGCTTATCGGAATATTTCCGGTAAATATCCGATCTCTCTGACTGCCGGTAGGGCCCATATGGCCCTCCTACCTCGGGTCCTTCATCCCATTGTAGCCCTGCCCATCTCAAAGTGTTGTAGATATCTTTTTCAGCGCCATCCACAAGCCTATTCTGGTCGGTATCCTCAAGGCGGAGTAGAAATTGGCCCCCGGTGTTTTTGGCCAGTAAATAGTTATATAGGGCTGTTCTTAGTGACCCTAGATGTAAGAAACCAGTCGGGGATGGTGCAAATCGTGTTCTGGCCGGGGTATTTGGGTGCAGCGATTGAGAAAGCCCCTGTTCCCTATCTGAAGCGTTCTTCTTAGCCGAGTCGCGAAGTTTGCTGGTTCGTAATGAGAACGCCGACCTGAGTGCTGTTGTTGAAAACCGGCGTATCGATCTATGTGCAAGCATCCGATGACTGTTGGTAGTTTGGATCACACACCCCGGGAATTGAAAATTTCATCCCAACGGCACTACCAGTACACCTTCGGGTTTTAAAGCGCTACCACCGCAAGTTAACCTATTGTATTAACTATGTAACAGTATATCTGCTTTTTCGGACGGATTATGTACGAATTATTTTGACGTCTTTTTGACGTCTTTTTGTCGGCTTTCTGTAGCTTTGCGCTATCTGCCTCGTACCCCTCGTTAAGTTGGATATTGCAAGATGACTTGAGAAATAACGAAGCCCTTTCCACTACAACACTACATACGTAGTTACAAAAACTAAATACACACAGTACAACAGATCTTTCGCCAGAACTTGCCGATCGAGGTGGTCTACGTAAATTGCTGTAGGTAATACATGTGTTGCGAAAGGCGCAGTGTCTTGTACACGTTGAACACAAGATCTGTAGATGCTGTTGGTGTGGAATTTTTTCGGCCTCCGTTACACGCTCAGGCCCTCTCCATCTTGTCAGCAACCAACTGGTAGATGTCTTTTCTGATGGTATTACGCGGTACAAGGTAGGATTTGATTTGTAAATGTGATCGACAGTGAATAAAACAGATCGAATTTAATCAAACGTAATGCAGGACACGCCTCCATTCGCCAAAAGAAATGGCTCGTCTTTACACGTAATACAGAACACGCCATGCGTACCTTCTCTCGGGATCTGAAAACGTACGTAATAAATGTCCGCCGGCCGATTCATTGCATTTAATGCAAAGATACTTACGGCGCCATTGCAGTGCCGTAGGTGTACGTGGAACATGATTCCCCTTATTTTGAACAGTTCAGGAGGTACTTCTAACCCAATGTAGTACCTGGTACTAACACTGTACTACTGGTAATACTGTACATACATCTATTACCGGTTTTTTTCGGGTCGCATAAAGTGCTCCTAATCTGACTGCACGACAGCAGCATGCTTCAACGTGTCAAATTCTGGTTGGTATAGGCTTGAATTGTTGTAGATAAGCAGTGTTAATGTACCCTCGTTAGACGGCGAGTGACAACCTGGTCATGGCACGGCGGTGCAGCATTAATTAGGATGAGCCTAAGGGAGAACATCATCAACTAAGCATAGGGTAGTTAACTTATTCTTACCTCTGCCGTGGGCGCTTGAAAGCTTATCCTATGCTGAGATTGGAAAAGATCTGATTGAACTGATTGAATGCTGGTAATACTCCCCCCAGTACTACAAAATTCTATGGCATAATTACAGGTTCTTCGTTTTCAACACTACCGGTATAGGGATTGTTTAGATGCTATACCTGGTAATGCCCCTGAGATTGGGCCGACGTTCTTCAAAAGAATCGATACAATATAAGAGATGCAGAAAACCAAATGGAGCAATTAATCACCGAGGGAATGCTTCCGCAATTCGTATATATTCTTCTCCGTGGGATGATATGCATAGATTATGCGTCCTTTGCGCAGCAGTGGATTCAATGGAGATTGAGAATACGCTTTCAACGGACATGTGTGCTAATCGTACGTAGGTACAATTTTACAGGTAAAAACGAAAAAATTCAGTAGCTATACTTCATATATATGGTGCTTTAAATATAGAAGGGCCCTTGAACTGAACTGATACTCTTTCCGCTGATTTACATTTGTGGGAGGATGCTGTTTGCTAAATTTACAGACAATTATAGCTACGGATCAATCCAGTATGGGTATTCAATGAGCAGAGATAATTGGCTTTGCTGCATGGATTACGATCCTACCTAGAGGAAATTCAATCGCGTAATCATGTTACAAATGTTCATCGAATACCCGTACTGTACTCTATTATCCCTGTTCTCCCACGTGTTTCGCGGGATCAGGGGACATCCCGCACTTGCCGACATATATATACGATTCAGTTGTCAATAAAACCAGAATTTATACGTATATATATCTAACGGGCCCAAACAATGATACCATGTAGTCGTAAGCCTGAATTATCCTTTGATCATTCCAAAAACCGGTACAATGTTCGAAAAAAATACCTTGGTATTGCCGCACTAAGCAATTATACCTAACTATTCTACTGGTACTACCAGTATGGTTTCACCAGGTACTTGATGATAATACTGTCTTTCGGCAAACACCCATAGAGCGAAAGATTATCCAGTTTTAGCAGTCGCGGCAGCCTGCGCAAATCGTGTCTTCCAAGTGTTTACGACTACTTCGGGTTGTACCGTACACCACACTCACCAATATCGCGTTTCGCATGTATTACAGTACCACACAATGCAATTTGCGCCGATTGCAACACCGGAACATTTCAGAAGGTAATTGCACAGCATTGTAGTGCTATGACGGTAGCGTACCAAGCCCGATTTCGCCAAGGCAAATTTTTAGGGGGCGTTCGGTTAATTACACGAGTTACAACCTGCATTGGCCAAAAAAAGGTACATATGCGGAGGCACCGTTAATTCTGCAAGATCGGACACAGTGGCCAGTCTGATGCAAAAGCACCCTGAGTTCCGTTTGCTATGAATTGAATGAAAGGCTAACGTCTGGCAAGGAACATATGATTTTCTACATTTGATTGCTCGGTAAAGGGGCAGCCCCAATGATGAAAGTAACTAACTGGCCAATGTTTGACTTGGGGGCCAAACCAGCATGAAGGGAACAGGATCAGAAAATAGGGGGGCTAGGCGACATTTCGAACGCACTTGTGCGGAAATACACGGCTTCGTTTCAAGCATGGGCTAGTGTCCGGGGAGATACCCGGCGTACCTTCAATGCATGGGCGTCGATCTCCCGAGAGTGGGTCTGCGAGCTATTCGGCCCTGTAACCTTCGGGTATTCCGTTGAAATCGATTGAGCGGATACCGTATTTGGAGTGGGCTTCAGTGGACTGAATTTCTGCCCCAATTAACTGTACTCCAAGTCCTCCAACTCGAGCTCCAAATGTGGAGCAGCATCTGAGGCATTTGAGGCATCTGAATGGTCTATAAGGACTCCATCATTTGCAGCAAGGCGTTCTAGGTGTTTTACTCCAAACAAATGCCCTTGCATTAGTCCGCTGCCGCCAGGACAAGAATTGACCAGGCACATTTGTCGTGTTGCCGTGCCATTATCACCTTGATGTTTCATGGAGAACTAAGCTACCCCCTATACATTGGGCTTACATGTACAGTATGTATTGATACGGTGAGCGGGTGGGTACTACCTTACAGTAAGTACAGTAGTACGGCAGGTACTACAGCACTGTTGCCCCCTATTCGGGCTATGCATGACCGCGCTGCGACCCATGCGATCGTCTGCAGGTTGGCAGCTGGGTAGAGCGGAAATTTTTTGGATGCTGCCTGTTCGGGTTAGGAGGCAGAGGACCCTGGCTGTGTTCTGAGATTGAGCTGCAATGGCTCATTCAGAGAGGGCGTAGTGGTGTAGTCCGCCCTCGTCAGCACCCATGTCGAAAACTGGTAAAATCTCAACCCATGGAATAAGACACCAGGTGACCACCGAAGGGGGACGCATGGATTATCGGTGCTAATCATCAGGGATATCGCGTTCCTTCACGCACGTCAAACCGTCAAATTTCACCCTAATAGTCTGTTGGTACCAGTGCTATGGCTAATACATTTGGTACCTGTTAAAAAATCGAACCTGTTGAGACAGGTTCCGGACGGGCCATGGTGACTAAGACAGGCGCATGGGGAGCGGCTTGAGGTCGCATATATCGCTTGCCATCTCGGTGTCTCTCTTCAGCCAGGGCCTGTCTGTCACTGAAAGGCAACCAGGAACCAGGTTTTGGACGCCCATGGCCCACAGGTACTTGTGGTGGGTCCACAATGCCGTGCAGAGGATCGAAACGGTTTCGCTTTTTCGCAACGGTCGGATTGTCAATATGCGAGCTGCAATTACACCCTCTCTTCTACATATATCTCGATCGCGCTCCCCGTGTAGCATTTCACGGCATCAGGGGATACCAGTGCCTCTGGCGAAATCGCATACATACAGTACTACCACCGGCAAAAGTACGTAGTGATGCATAGATCTTCGACTTGCAGGTGAGATCCTTAATGCAGTCCAAACGGGAATCGCCTTCCCATGTAGTCCCAAACACCGTTTAACTTTATTTGTTACCGGCCGTTCAAAGTTTTTCACTTAGCCATTAGCGCTGGAATCGCTGGGCCGAGTAAGAATCAAATAAAAGTGCTCTGCTTGTTAGGCTAGCTGGAGGAGTAGCGTCCTAGGCTTGTGAGATTGGCAGGAAAAAAAAGAAAACGGTAAAAGCAAATTTCGAGGTGCATATATTGACCTACATATAATTTTTACGCTGTAATAGGCCGCTTGCAGATCGCTAAAGAGGGTGTAATTTGGCTTCTGTAGGGGGGGGGGGTCCCGGCGCGAATCTTCTGAGATGGAAAGAATATTGACGTTTTTTATATATAATATCGACTCCCCTGTCTCGACATCAGCTAGGTTTCGCGAGAATATATATACCTCCCGTGGTTATTTTTCAACCATTCCAGAGGTAGACCTTCCTGGCCCCGAATCGAAATCGAAGTTCCAATCGTAGTCGCTCGTTTAACTCCCCGAAAGTGGAAATAGTACTCGACCGACTGTGTGGGATATATATAACGTTCGACCCGCCAGGATATTATAGAAATTTTCCCCCCTGCCGCTACCAAAACTTGCAAAAATCTCTTCTGGCTATAAAACCCCGGTAACTCCAGGCTCAAGTATGATAAAGTCCTCACTGCCAGGCAGTGTGCGATCGTCGTCTCCGGCGACTATTAATACCATGAGTGGCCTGCGAAGCCCTAACCATGAGGTGCGCCGGGACTCTACCCCAGCCGTCCCTAAGCAGAAGTGGTCCTGGGGTCGTTTCAAGCGCTCCCTTCATGTCAAGGGATATAACGACACCCTGAATAACGTCGACCTGCTGCCGACCCTCCCCGACCGACATGTCTGGAACTGGGTCGCTTTCTTCTGCTACTGGTTCTCCGAGTCATGGGCCATTGCGACCTGGTCTCTCGGCGCATCGATGATCTCTATCGGTATGACTGTGGCGGAGTCGATTATCCTCGTCTTCTTTGGTAACCTGATCCTCTCTGTTGCGTGCGTCATAAACTCTAGAGCCGCTGCAGTCTACCACGTTGGATTCCCGGTGCTGGCCCGTGCCGCTTTTGGCATGTACGCCCACTACTTCTTTGTGGTGCTCCGAGCCATCCTTGGTATCATTTGGGGCGGCGTACAGATGTACTATGAGGGCCAGTTCATCTCAATTATGCTCCGATGCATTTTCTCAGGCTGGTGGAAGATGAAGAACACTATCCCGGACAACCAGGAGATCACTCTCCAGACGTTCCTCGGGTTCCTCTTCGCCTTCCTTGTGACCATTCCAATTCTGTTTGTTCACACCTACAAATTGCGACATCTCTTCACCATTAAGTCCTTCTGTTTGCCGCTGGCCGGCTTGGGTATTGTTATCTGGGCTGCTGTCGAGAACGGTGGAATCGAGACCGGTGTCATCGTCGACACCTCGGTGCGAACCTCACGAACTGCGTTTGCGTTTGCCGTGCTCAACCAGCTCAATGGTGTGTTCGGTGCCTCGTCAGCGCTGGTCGTGACTATTCCTGATTTGGCCCGATACGCCACGACCCCGAACTCTCAGCTGTGGGGTCAGGTATTCGGTCTGCCAGTTGCTCAGACCATCTGTGCGACCTTCGGTATCCTTACCACCGCTGCTATCAAGCAGAAGTGGGGAAAGCTGTACTGGAACCCGTACGATCTTCTCAACGCCATTCTCGACCACTACTACACTCCAGGTGGCCGAGCTGGTGTTTTCTTTGCTGCTCTCTCATTCGCCTTCGCCACCCTGGGCACCTCCATTGCCTGCAACATTATTCCGTTCGCTGCTGATGTCACCTCCTTGGCGCCAAAGTATATCAACATTATCCGAGGCCAGCTTCTGTGTGTCGTCATCGCGTTTGCGATTGTTCCATGGCGAATTCTCACCTCTGCCGAGACTTTCCTTAGTTTCCTCGGCGGATACTCTATTTTCCAGGGCTCTGTCGTCGGTATCATGTCGGTGGACTACTGGCTCTTGCGAAAGGGTAACCTCGAGATTCGAGAGCTTTACACCATGGATAGAGATGGCTCCTACTTCTACTGGAATGGTATTAATTGGCGTGCCATTGCTTCTTTCATTATCGGTTTCAGCTTGCCTTTCCCAGGCTTTTGTGCCACTCTGGCAAATGCTTCAATTGCTGAGGGTGCCAAACAGATGTACTACCTCGGTTGGCTGCTGTCCATTAGCACTGGTGCTCTGAGTTACTATCTCCTTGGCCTCGCCTTCCCTCTGCCAAAGGTCGACCGCTCTGAACCATTCGAGGAGAGGGCGAACGATCTTGAGATGGAAGTTGCCGAGCTCGATTACGGCTTTGATACTAATCTCCAGCCCGTCTACAGCCACGACGAAGAGAAGATCTACTAATCCCCTTTTTTACCCCTCCTCCCTACACATTTGCATTGTAATTAATTTATCAATTTTTATTCTATGAACACTCTCTTTCGCTTCTCTATCCCTTTTTAGCTTGATCCTCTTCAATATATATCTAAACCCGCATGCTTTCTAAAGTGCTACCCTCTTTGCCCATTTTCTTTGACTCAGTAGAGTACCAAGGTATGCCTAGTATGTACAGAGGATATTATCGGGGAATGGAATACCGAACCAACAGGATACACAGCCTAAGCAGTATATTGGTTCCCCTCAAGCTACAGGGGCATATTGCAGTATCGGAGGTCACTCATCCCACCTAGGTATCCTCTTTTGGACTTGCTAGCATTAATCTTCTTCCGCAAATTGATAGATTATCGGTGCCACGGTAGTATTTTACGAGCTGGTGCGACTCTGCACTCTGTGTCAACTCTGTTCCAACTTGTTTGAGAGAGCATTGTCATGATTTTTCACCAATTTAGTGGCCAAAATCAAGGCAGTATCTATGGCCGGTATTTCGTTATAAGCTGTGTCATTTATTGAGCTAGATTTCTCTCCTGCCTTCTACAGCAATACAAGATTCACACAGTCTTAGCCAATTAGACGTTGCACCCTATCACCCGGTATAACTGTGACAGTATTCATGAATTCAAATAGACGCAATCAACATCACAGGCTTCCGCGACTGGATTGTAAACAGAGCTACTATAGGGCAAGGAATCGTCCCTATAGCCTATGCACTATCATACCACGTACTGTAACTACTTTATGCACGGCGTATTCTCGCGACTTCGCCAAGCGTGGATTAAGGCAGTGGGATACAGTGGGGACGTGGGGACTGTGGGGTGTGCAACGGCCGCGGAAGCCGGACAATACAACGGCCGCGGAAGCCGGATAACCTTTTCCTTACCACGAAACGGATCATCCTGATCTCCTGAAAGTAGAGCCTTGCCCCACGAGCGGCCCCGCCAAAACCTAATTGGTTCCTCCCCAACAGGACACAGACATAATCGTCATAATTTCCGAACTTGGGGGACGCAATTCGCCAATGGAATTACGCCCCTGAGTGGCATTCTTTTAGAGCTTACCTTAGGTAGTGGGGAGAAGGTGCCGCTTCTTCTGAGGTGGCACGTATTCAACCGGTCCGAATTAGCTGCAAGGATCCGCGTATTGCAGCGTAGTTCACGGGGTACCTGATTGCTGCGCGGGTATATAAACTCCGGGGAAGGTATTGAATTTTGATGCATTGCCAGAAATTGAGTATGGAGTCGTATATTGAAAATCCCCGGCTTGTGGAGGTTAATCGACTTCCTTCCCGAGCCTACTATATCCCAGAGTCTGCTCAATCGCTCAATGGCGAGTGGGAGTTCGCCCTGAAGCAGAGCGTTACTGAGGCTCTGGTACTCACCGAAGAGAATGACTACTTTGCTCAGGGACTTGAGGATAAGACCACTATCACGGTTCCAGGCCATTGGCAACTCCAGGGTCATGGGGGCCCTAACTACTGCAATGTCAAGTATCCTATCCCAATCAACCCACCATACGTCCCTACCATCAACCCTACCGGTCTTTACCGGCGAGAGTTCAACGTCAATGACATCGAACTGGCGTACCGGCTGAGATTCGATGGCGTGGACAGCGCGTATTATGTCTTCTTGAACGGCAAGTTTGTCGGATTGTCTAAGGGTAGCCGAAACCCTGCCGAGTATGACGTTACTGGTCAGGTGAAGCAGTCCGGCAATGTTCTCGTCGTCATTGTCGCCCAGTGGAGCGATGCATCTTATCTGGAGGACCAGGATCAGTGGTGGATGTCAGGTATTTTCCGAGATGTCAACCTTATTGGCTACGCCAAAGAGGGCAACATCGAAGATTTTGACATTCGAACCCTGGCGCTCAAGGACGGGCAAGCCCAGGTGTCGGTTGAGTCCAAGGTGAACCACGCTGGTCCAGTAGAGTTGAAGGTCGAGACCAAGGATCCGGGTGGCTCGGACTGGACCGAGCAAAAGACATTTGCAATTTCGGACGAGGGCAAGTCCTCGGCCGTTTCTACTGAGCTCATTTTTGCTGATGCTGCCCTGTGGACTGCCGAGACGCCAAGCTTATATGCTATTCGATTCACTCTGTCCACCGCAGATGGCAAGGTGCTGGACACTGTTGAGACTCCATTCGGCATCAAGACGGTTGAGATCTCCGAAAGTCGGCTCCTCATCAACGGCAAGGCCATCAAGATCAAGGGTGTTAATCGGCACGATCATCATGCCACCAAGGGTAGGGCCGTCTCTTCTGAGGATGTCAAGGCTGATGTTCTGCTCATGAAGCAACACAATATTAACGCGGTGCGATGCTCTCATTACCCATCCCACCCAAGTCTGTACCGCTGGGCTGACCTTTACGGTCTCTATGTTATTGATGAGACTGATCTCGAGACCCACGGTTTTGACATGGCACCATTACCACAGGAGACCTATGGCACCATTGGTGAGCCCTGCCCAGAGCGACTCGACCCTCGCTTCTACAAGATCCCTAATGATTTCGCTTCGAACAATCCTCTGTGGAAAGATGCTTACATTGACCGCGTGAAGCAGATGGTTTACCGAGACCGAAACCACGCATCAATCATCATGTGGTCCTTGGGCAACGAGTCACAAGCTGGCCAGAACCACGTCGCCATGGCCGACTGGGTTCGAGGCTTCTACCCACAGCTCCCAGTCCACTACGAGAGAGATCAGTCCGCTGGTATTCCTGATTTCTACAGCGTCATGTATCCCACGCACGCAGCTGTCGATCGTCAGGGTCAGACGAAGAATGACAAGCCTTATATCATGTGTGAGTACGCCCACGCCATGGGCAATGGTCCGGGAGCTTTGGACGAGTACCAAGAGCTCATTTATAAGTACGACCGGTGCATTGGTGGTTGCATTTGGGAGTGGGCCAACCATGGTATCCTGACCAAGGATGGAGACAATGAGTACTATGGCTATGGTGGTGACTTTGGCGAAGAGACACACGATGGCACGTTCGTTATGGATGGTCTCTGCACCTCCGAACACAAGCCAACTCCTGGCCTAGTCCAGACGAAAAGGACCTACCAGCCTGCCAAGTTCTCCTTCCGAGTTGTCGAAGATACTCTCGAGGTTGTCTGTGAATCCCTTAACGTATTTGTCGGCTTGAAACCGTACAAGCTGAGAGTTTCTGTCGACAGACTTAGCGCTGGATCCGTCCCCGTGACCCTTGACGCCTCTCCTGAGATCGATCAGGAGTGCTTCTCTGCCAAGGTTAAGATCCCACGGGTTGCCGTTGAGGAAGAGGACGTTGTTATTGCAACCGCTTCTCTGCATCTGGCTGAGGATGCTTCCTGGGAGAAGGCTGGCTATGAGGTCGCATTTGATCAGTTTGATCTTACCGGAGAGTTTGTCAAGTCCAAGGGAGATAAGCAACTGCAGGATGTGGCCTTGTCCAAGCATAACAAGCTTGTTATCGAGCTACAAGCTGGTGACTTCACTGTGGTTGTGTCCAAGATTACTGGTGAGATTAGCAGTGTTAAGAAGGATGGCAAGGAGCTGCTTGTACAGGGCCCAAAACTTGGCTTCTGGAGAGCGCCAACTGATAATGACAAGGGCCTTGAGGGAGATGGTATTACCAACCAATGGTTCGACCGTCATGTCAATCATCTTCACGAGTCTCTGGATTCGGTTAAGGTTTCTTCTGAGGGAGATAGTCCAAAGATCACAGTATCACTCTATATTGCTCCACCGGTTGTGCAGTGGGGCTTCGTTGCAGTGATCGATTATGTCTTCTCTCTTTCTAATGACGAGCTTAACATCTCAACCACTGTTGATCTTACTCCAAAGGGTGGGTTCCCAACCTCTATTCCGCGAATCGGTTTGGATCTGACCTTGAAGGAATACACCGAGGTTGAGTGGATCGGTCGTGGTCCGGGTGAGTCTTATCCAGATTCGAAGTCTGCCAATCGGTTTGGCCGGTACAAGCTGCCAGCTGAGGAGATGTTCACCGACTACGAGGTTCCTCAGGAAAACGGCAACCGTTCAGATGTTAGCTCTGTCACACTGTTTAACGCTTCTGGTCCAGTTCTCACTGCCAAGCGAACAGACGACGTGTTGAGCTTCCAGGCCCAGCCCTACACTCCATTCGAGTTGGAGAACGCTGGACACCCATATGAGCTTAAGAAGTTTACAAAGCAGAGCCACTTCTCTGTAAACTTTGCGATTCAGGGCTTGGGTACTGGTTCATGTGGACCAGGTCCACTGCAAAAGTATATCTTGGAGCCTAAGCCAGCCACATATAAGGTTAACTATGTTTTCCATTAAAATTCATATAGAATTGGAGTAGGGAATAACATTGTATCCAATACCATCATGATGATCAGGGTAGCTTCTGGGTTGGTTCAGCCTGAGGGGCTTACCCTCAATCATTTTAATGACGAATCATATGAGGTCAGCTCTTACGCCACTGCCGCCGAGTATCCAGGGAGTCATAACTTGCCAGAAGCCAAAGATTATAAAATTCTGAAGAACGTGCCCTTATCTTCCGATTCGAATGTCACAGTGGTGCATACGCCGAAATCTGTCCTGAGGTTCAGAGAATTACTTGGATCCTTAATCAAGGCCCTTGACGACGTTGAGATTCACATCGATTCACCAAAGTGGCGGTTTGCCAGTGACATCACAGAGCTTGGGAACACATTGGACGAGTTATGGCAATTGATATCGCAATACGAGAGTTGTCACGAGAATTCCAGTTGGTTTCCGCTTTTTATCCGCAGGATTGCTCCTTTAATCAAAATCAGTTGTCGCAATAGCGATATGCTAATGTTATTGACAGCCTATCGGCTCTGCTATATTGGTCCAGAGCTGTCGATTCCATCGGAGGAGTACTACGCATTTGTACGAGAAGTCTTCCCCCTGTATATTGAAATGGTGAAAAAAGGCAGCAGCATTGCGAAGATCGCACTTCATCATTTATTCGCGAAAATGAGGATCACTTGCGAACTTGTGTCTACCGTCATCAACTGCCGGACACTGGACAAACAGTTTTACGCTGAAGGGTCCGTAGCCTTGCGATCTGCTCGTATCATCTGGATCAATATTCTTCTCTATAGGCTGTCGAATTTCGAAGTATTCTCTGGGTCATGGGCGTTGATTGAGAGCCTTCAGCAGGAGCTCGACCGGATCATTAAAGAAGAGACCAATGTCGCAGTCACGAATGAATTTTTCAGGTATCCGGGACGACATGGTGATACGTACGTTGTGAAGTCTGTTCTGTGTTGGTATACTAACTGGTACTAGATACGAGGAAACTAAGTGCATTTATAAATTGATTACGATGGCAGAGGACATTCCCGCTGCCCTGAGGGATGATTTGACTAGGGCAATTGAGCTAGCAAAAGATGGTACACCTTTTTGTCACTTGTTTTTTTCTGGTTCTAACTTTCTAGAGTGCAAGTTCGCCGAAGCAGTTAAGCTTCAACGAGTCAAGAAGCTTGAAAAGCAATCAAGACACAGATCGCTACAGCGAAAGCTCTCCTTAATTAGGATCAAGTGCTACAACATGACACATAGATTGAAAGTATTTAAAATATGATTATTATTGTACCGATATTGACATTGAACTTGTAGGCAAAGGTAAAGAGTTTTTATTTCTAGTGGCTTTATGCTGCGCCTAGTTAATAATAATTACTCCCGGCTATGATACACTGTACTATAGTACATGTACTGGTAGTAGGTATCAAAGCTATAATAAATACAGACCATCAATTCCGAACCAAGAAAAAGTCTCTGGTGAATTTCTTCGCGGCTTCGCGGAGGTCATCCGTATACTTCATGCTAAGATCTTTTGTCGCGGTAGATCCCATTGTCAACCCAATTGAGGACAGAACGGAGATGTCTAGCTCCGCAAGACCCTGGTAGTCAAAGTAGAGGCTGAAGATGTTTGACATGAGAATAGACTTGCCAGGGTATTTTGTTCTGCAAAGGAGACCCAGCAGCATGATTACTCGCGTATCCCGCATAGCTGAATATTGGATTGCCCTTGCACTAGGATTGCTTTCTTCTTCGGAGTTTAACACGGGGGGCTGGTTCTGATCGCTCCACATGGGGTCAGGACTAGTGGTAGCGTTCGTCACTGGGGTATATGAAAAGGCGGGCTCGTCATAGTCAATGACTGTGTTGAGGTTGCGACTCGGGAAGGGTGTGATTTCGGCTCGCGGGCGGTCCGTAATGTTGGAGATATTCATGGCAAAGTGGTAGAAGTAAGGCGCCTTACTCTTGATGCATGCCACGATTTCGTTTCTATTTAAAGCGGCATGTAGCGTTTCAGGGTCCATTTCTGTCCGCTTGCTGAATCCATGGAAGAGGGGGATATGTCGATGTACCTGTTCGATCTCGCGGCTGATGATAGTGGCGAATTCCTCGTAGTGGAACGATTCAACGCTTGCCTCAAACGCTTGGCGGAATTGCTTCTTTCCACAAATGTAGCGTAGGACCTTGTCGTCTTTGAATGCAGAGAGGAGGTTTGTGCGTAGGGACTTGAACTCAGGCTCGGAAACAATTGTATGGCATAACCGCGATAAGCTCAGTCTCTGGTCTCGCATAAATTGTAGAGTATCTGCCGTTCGGTCCGCCCATGACTTGTTACTGAGTCCTTTGGACGGGTTAGACAGTCTTCGCTTGTGGCGAAGGTCGTCGTAATCGTCTAGGATGTCCATTGGCTCTGACTTGATCTGGGACATGTTCTGCGGCTGCTCCAACATCTCTGGCTGTGAGCGCTGCTGTTGTTGTGGGGGGAGTGGTTGCAGTGACTGCTGTTGCTGCTGCTGCTGCTGCTGCTGCTGTTGTTGTTGTTGTTGTTGTTGTTGTTGTTGTTGTTGTTGCTGCTGCTGCTGCTGTTGTAGATGTTGATGATGGTACTGCTGCTGAAGTTGTGGTGGTATTGGTTGGTTAAGAATGAGTTGCTGATCCGGTATTGGCATTCCACTTGGCTGCTGTCCAACTCCTTGGTTAACTGGGGACTCGGAAAGTGCGTATGATCTATCGGGGGTTGGTTGGTTGGGCACCACGTTGTTGATACCAAACGGGGCGTAATCCATTGTGGGAATGGCGCTTTGGGCACTGGATACAGGGGTTGGATGGGGGGCCTGGTTTGCTTGTACGGGGTTAGAATTAGCAGCCAGGTGTTGACTTAACAGAGATGCAACTTCACCGTTAGAGAGCACGTAATTGATGACTGCCATGCGGAGCCGCTGAACGGTCTGAGACTTGATTTCGTTTTTTGGCTCGTTCGAAGCCATGAGGTCAATTGCAGCGAAAAAGGTGTGAAAGCTGATCTGGTTTGCGGCCATGGAGTACATGACTTCGTTGACCCGCTCCTCCAGTGGCATAATGCGCATACGCTTGGGCTGTTTCGAAGGGTCGTAGGGTCCCTGGGCCATCATATTACTGCCCGGGATGATCTCTGGGAAAACTTGGCTCAATGGGTCGTCTGCTAGCGGCGTCTGGAGGCGTGAGGCGAGGGGTAAAGGCTTGATTGCGAATGGATCCATAAAATACGGTAACAGAGGGGACGTTATTGTGACTTATTCGAAAATATAAGCCAAAGGTGCAGTGGCGGTTAATAGTTGACTGCGATATTCGGTAACAGGATATACAAAATGGTATCTGAAATCGAGGATACGTCTACATGTAAGGGCTTTGGTGAACTGATGTATATATATTGGAGGGTTCTATCATGTACGAACCTATGCAGGAGCATCCGACATGGACTATATACTACGAAAACACACGTCGGAAATAACCCCTAAACCTTCCCACCAAGCTTTTTCTGCCTGGTGACAGCAAACTTCAATGCTTGGTTATGTCGCTCTATTCGGAAGCGAATACCGCCCGACCAGCGACAACCCAAGCTTTTTTTCTTGGACAGTCTGGACTCACGGGGTCGACATCGGAAATGTCGGGCCCGTTACGTAGGTGAGTTTCGGCTGGGCATTTGCCATCCCCTCTCCTGTGCCCCCCAAGGAATGGCCTGTTCTCGCAGATTCTATGGCCCCAATGTCGGCGGTGTTCGCGCTTTAATTTTAGCCCCGGCTGAAGGGGTGGAGTGTCTCATGACGCAACGCCTCGCTTGGCTCAGCCGTGCCATGCGGCGAACCGATGGGCTGTGCCATACCGCATGGGGCAATAAAGTCCCCGAACATCATCTCATACGCCTCTTGCTTGGCATACTTTTAAACGAACCTTTCCGGGGTCAGTGGCAGAAGATCCCTTTTTTTGCATTATTAATCCTTGGGCCCTTTTGGTTCTGGAGTATTCGAGGGGCTACTCGGAGCTTTGCGTCCTGGAAATGCAAGCCTTCGCCCCGATGCCCGGGGGTAAGGGCCCGTATTCGTAGTACGTACTAGTCCTGCATCTGTCTGTGCCTTGCGCAAGGCTACAGCAAACGAGCAAACGGCTACTGATTTTTCATTCTTGGCGGACGGTTCTTGACCCGGTTCGGTAAGCCAGTTCCCTTGATTACAAATCGACAATCATACAATGTACTTCTTACTGGTATTTCTTTAGCCCCGAAGTGGGGTTTCGTGTACCCTGAGGAGTACGGGTAGGAGACAGTAATGGCAGGTAGGTGGACCACGCAGTGCCGATTTCGGCGACCATATGCGATGTACAAACTGCATATCTTCAAATTCGCTTTAATACATTGTGAAAAAATAAGCTTGTACTAAGTACTGTGTACTGTACTGCTAATCTTGTTGCAGAACAACGTGCAGAATTAATTACGAGGGGGATTTCAATTTGGACCGGCCGCAGTACAATGATGCCGAAAAAAGGTCGATCTAATTGACTATCGCATGCAGAGCATAGTGGAGCAAAGAGCGCCGAGTGCTCACTTTTCGAAGCATTCATCGGTACATGTATCGGTAACAGCGCCGAAACGGAATTAGCTGCATTGTACCGTACAGAGGCACGGGTAATTTTTCGAGCAGCCATCTATTGATTTCTGGGCGCTTCATGGTTGAAATCCACGTACACCTATATGATTTTCATATCTTCATTTCATATTATCCTCACAGTTTGTGTTTTATATCGAAGCGATCTATTGTAATATTGTAACGGTAAAATTGGCATTGTGGTCCCTACATGCGTTATTTCGGCGACCCTGATGTCTTGTGGGGGGTGCCGTCCAACTGTAACGTAAGGTGTAGTACGTAGTATCCCCACATTGCGTTAGCTTCAGGGCCCAGATGTACCATTCTCTGGCTTATTAAATACTTTGCCGGGCCCTGTAATATCGGTTGTTCCTTCGATTTTGTCGGAACTCGCGGCCCGCTATACAATTGCGGCCCTAAAGGTGTCTAACTCTAGAGAGCTACGTACCAGGATAACGCAGTAGGTAACTAGGATACGATACCGGTAATGAAAACAGCTACATCAAAAATCTGCCAGTGAAACCAATTAATCTACGTATACCACATATAAGTTGTACCAATTGCCATATAGGTCTACTACGGCATATGAGCACCATACAAAGTAATAAAATAGCCGTGCCTTTGTATATATTACTACTATAAACGAAGCTATTGCGCGTTCGGCATATACCCTTGATAAGCAGTTCCACAGCAGTGCCAACGTACTCTGCCTGTACCAGGTAGTTACGATCGCTTTGCGGCCATATACCCGAAACGAGCGGGGCCCTTCTAGAGCAAGATGAACCGACCTTCGTCTTTTACTGATCTGGTTCTACTGTAGTTCTACGTAGTTCTACCCACGTATATCCAGCTCTATGAAAAAAAGAGTGGTGCTATCCACGTACTACGTACCGGTAGTACCGGTAGTATAGTGTATTACAAAGATTATGCAAATTTCTCAGTGGCTTAGTCTATTTGATATATATAGTGTCATTTTAGGCTTGGCTGCCCATCAAACCGTAGCACCCAGAGCTGGGCTCTCATGATGCCCAAAACCGCCCTGCTTGGCTCTACGCGATGGAAGTGGTGGCAAAATCCGGGGCCAAGACTCGACCAACACTTCGTACTAATCTGGCAACAGAATCTGAACCCCTCCCGGGTTGAACTCCAACATGACAAAGTGGCGCCATACTCAACACAGACGACAGAACAGGGGCCTCGTGATACAATACAGTACTACGTGTATATCTGCCAATGCCAAGAGCTTATGTCCGCTCTTACAGCGGTCCATATTTTTGGCCTGTCGGATTCCGAGGCAAGCAGGGCAGGTAAACAGTGCGTACCCCGGAATGCGCGGCGTACGGCACCACTACCCTTGAACCCTTGATAGATAACCGCTACAGTACAAATAGCTTTAGCTATCGATAACAAGTCTCCACTAAACCAACTCTGGCCAAAATGAAGTTGCTAGAGTCTTTTGTGGCGCTCTCTGCCCTCGCCGCCAGCGGCGTGGCCTCTCCATTGGACAGCCAGCACCTGCTTAAGCTCCAGAAAGGCGGCAGCACCTTGTTGGACCACCTCTCGGAGCAGCTTGGCGGTATCAGCGCAAACATCCCACATGAAGCGTACCAAATCTGGTCCGAGCTCGCGTACGAGTACCCACAGGTACTTGACCAGGCTGTCAGCGCGCTCAAGGCGGAGCTTGCGCCAAAGAAGCCCCAGTCGCCAAAGAAGGCGGCCGAATTGGCGGCCATGGCCGACAAATGGCTCCACTCCATGACTGATAAGGCGTTCCCGGGCCATACACTTAGGGCTGGGTCGCCAGAGTCAATTGGCCTCGGCGACACGAAGCAGTTCTCGGGCTACCTCGACATTGAAGACCAGGACAAGCACCTGTTCTACTGGTTCTTTGAGTCGCGAGGCGACCCATTGAACGACCCAGTGCTTGTTTGGGTCAATGGCGGTCCAGGCTGCTCCAGTATGACCGGCTTGCTCTTTGAAAACATTGGCCCTGGCTCCATCTCGCCAGAGCTCACCGTCATCAACCACCCCGACTGGGCGTGGAACCAGAACGCCAATGTCATTTTCCTAGATGAGCCGGTCAATGTCGGGTTCTCCTACTCCTCCAACACTGTAGACAACACCCGAGACGCGGCCAAGGATGTTTATGCCTTTTTGACTCTCTTCTTCAAGCAATTCCCACAGTACGGAGGCAACGGGCTCCATATTGCAGGTGAGTCGTACGGGGGGCACTACGTGCCAGCTTTTGCCTCGGAGATCCAGAGCCACGAGGACCGGTCGTTCAACCTCACCTCGATTCTCGTTGGTAACGGTATCACCGACTCGTACAACCAGATGCCAGGCTACATTAAGATGGCCTGTGGAGAGGGCGGTTACCCATCTGTGCTGACTCCTCAAGAGTGCTCCTCTATGGAGCGGGCCCTGCCGCGGTGCCAGAGGATGATTCAGGCTTGTTACGAGAGCCTGTCTGCGTGGGTATGCGTTCCATCGACCTACTACTGCGACCAGAGCTTCTTGCGGCCATACATGAACCACAAGCTCAACCCATACGACATTCGAATGGAGTGCGAGGAAGGAAGCGATCTCTGTTACGCGGAAATGGGTTATATTGACGAATGGCTCAACAAGCCAGAGGTGCAGTCCGCTTTGGGCGCTCGGGAGACGGACTTTGAGTCGTGCTCGAACCAGGTCGGCACTGCCTTTGGGCTAACTGGCGATGGTACCAAGCCATTCCACCGGGACATTGCCAACCTTCTTGAGCAAGAGATCCCCGTACTCATTTACGCTGGCGACAAGGACTTTATCTGCAACTGGGTTGGCAATGAGATGTGGGTCAATGCTCTTGAATGGAGCGGCGGTGACGAGTTCCGAAGTGCTGAGGTGCGGGACTGGTACGTTGGAGAGACCCACGCGGGTACGGTGCAGTCCTACGAGCACTTTAGCTTCCTGCGGGTGTTCGATGCCGGTCACATGGTGCCGTACAACCAGCCAGACAACACCCTTTCCATGGTCAACACTTGGATCAAGAGCTTTGGGTTCTAATTTACGTTACTCCTAACTATCTTCAATCATTATTCACTAGCACTTTCACCGTGTTTACGCAATTGGGCTTCAGAATCTCGTGGCTAAATCCGTAACCGTTTTTGGAAGTTTAATGCAGCTTATACAATTAAAGTTGCAAGATCCGGTAAAATTTAGGAAAGGCTAAGCGGAATGCTCTTTTACCAATAAATTTACTGGCGCAATGCATATGCTTAGATTAAACCAACTCTTCAATTTATGTGTTTGAGTCGGTCTCTTTTATATTTACATTGCACGGTAATGGAACTATGTTTCGCAATGGATAGACAAGTTCATCTTGTAAAGTTTAACTGGACTCCCTGTTTCAACCCGATTGTTCATTGTATATTGCAAAATGTTTGCAGCCGAAGTACCAATGACAGCCGCACACTACGCTCGCCAAATAGAGTAGCGATCTTCAGGGACCCATAACTTATTTGTAGATCCTTGAAATGCCGAAAATGTCATATGATAGTACGTAGTGCATTTGGGCTAAAAAATATTAACTGCATATTCCAGTAAAGAGCATCCTTCAATGGTGGTGAAACTTGGACAGATCCTAGCGGGCCCGGGAGAGGCTGGTTAAGCGATACCAGCCACCACGACGCGGCGTCACAAGCGTTATTATATCCACCTGTATAATATAGCAGTTCATCACACAATAATGTGTTAATAATCTGCGAAAGTGAGGCGTTTACCGAGGCGTATATCAGATGATAGCAGCATGATGCATACTGCAGAAAAAAGACGAAGCAGATATTGGCAACGCTGGATCTCTTCCAAGCTCCAATACAAGTCTATTAGTCCACGCCGAAGCGTTGAGCTTAATTCAGGTGGTTTATGCAAGATGAAGGCGGGCGACACCTCCAACGTTTTATAACAGCGCATTGCATGTGCCAGGATCTTTGAAGAGGTCAGACGCACCAAAAGACCGAGCTATGTATTATAGAGCGCCATTCTATAGATCAACCGTTACGTATGCCGAGGTACAAGACCAAGTATGGGCTCCCGTCACAAGTGACTCGTTGGACCTTTTTTGTGTGTCACATTCTAAAGTGTGTCTCTATGATTTCTATTTGTGACCACTGCGGCTGTTGAGAGACACTCAACCCACACCAAAGATGAACGACACAGCTGCCGTTTTCAACGTCCAACCTCCTCGTCTTCGCCGTCTTCCCTTCTCCTCCTCATTATGCAATAGAGCGTAGGTTCGTCCAGTGAGACCATGTAGATATACTGTTTGTAGCAGCCCACATGACGAGGAAGCCCCTTAAAACCTTCTACGGCCTTTTGATGCCGGTTGAGAGCAGTCACCCATGACAGGTTTTTGACTCTCAAGTGAGTTACCAATCCGTAACAGGGCCCACGCAGGTGTTCCATACGAGTCCAAAAATACTCTAAACATGCAAACCGAGGGCCGGTACTGCGAAATACTATATAGCAACGAGGTATATACGCTCAGCCTGTGAGGAGCACAAAAATGGATCACAGTAGTGTGTCATGCGGGTAAGATGAAGTACATCTGCAGCACCGGACCGTTGTACCAAGTGAACGGACGACAAAATAAGGGGGCGAGCTCGGTCGTCTAGCCCCGACAATTAGCTCTGGGTCATGGGCGCACCGAGTTGGAGCGCGAATTGAGTTTTATGGCCCGGAATACCCTCTCGCGTCTGTCTTAGCGCCGTGTTTGACAGCAGAACGGGTCCATCACTCAGCGGCCCATGGCTGGCACTGTCCAGCCATTTCGCCCAACGTCCCACGCTACCGGGATTTTTTAACCCGCATATTTCACAGACAGGCTTCGCAATCACCTACCTACCTGCCTCTACCCATTTTTTTCGCAACCCTGGTATATATTTTTGTACTTCTCTTTCTCGTATTGTAACTTTCTGCCACCTCAGTGCATCAGCGGCAGATTTCTTGGTTACTTGCGGCACTACTCCACCTGGCAACGCGACGCAAAATTTTTAGTTAGTCTGGCGTAGAAAACGTGTAACGACGCCATGGCCATCCTGTCCAAGTATAGGAAGAACAAGAAGGAGGCCCGCAACTCGGTCATGCCCCAGGGGTCCTCCTCGGGGCTGCCGAAGCAGTCTGGCGAGTTTTCCACCGGAACCCGCCAGCTGTCAAACGTGTCGGGCGGGTCCCGGGAGGAATTGCAGCAGAAGCAGCAGCCTCAGCCTCAGCCGCAGCAGATGCGGTCCCCGTCGGGCACTGCTCCTCACAACCCCACGACCTCTCCGCAAGACTTCCGGGGGCCGCTGTCTCCTCCGCCGCAGAACGGCCAACGAATGGTCAATGATCCGCGGATGATGGCCCAGCAATACCCACAGCCGCCGCGGGGCCAGCAGCCGCCTCACCAGTCGCCCCAGCAGCAGGCGAACCACCCTCACTTTCCGTGGTCGCAGAATTCTGTGAAGAACGCTTCGCCTTTCCCGAGGTACGGCCATGCGGCCAATCCCGTTGCGGCAAGAGACGGTGAAGTATTTATTATGGGCGGTCTTAAGGGCTCAAATGTGTTTGGAGATCTTTGGGTGGTTGAAACTGGTAAGTATTGGAATTTGGTTATTCTGGGAGTGGCATTGATTGGCCAATGTCATTTTGAAGTGATTCTTGAATAACTCTTGAGTCTCAAAGTGACTATTGAGATTCTTGAGTGACTCTTGAGGGATTCTTGAGGATTCTTAAGATTCTTAAGATTCTTGAGTGATTCTTGAGTGATCATTTTAAAATGATTTTGGCCATTCTGAAGCTTTTGAATATATGAAATGAGCTAACAAGATAGACACTCTAACGGGATACTTGCTGGATACCGACGGATGCCCATCGCCTCGAGTAGGTCACGCAGCATTGACCCTCGGAAACGCATTCATCGTCTTCGGCGGCGACACCAAGATTGAGGAAAACGATATCCTCGACGATAACCTCTACTTGCTCAACACTACAACGCTCAAGTGGACCGTGGCCAAGCCCACCGGCCCACGCCCAAGCGGCCGATATGGACATACCATCTCGACAATTGGCTCCAAAGTGTTCATCTTCGGCGGCCAGCTCGACGACTACTTCTTTGACGACCTTATCTGCTACGATCTGACCACCCTGCGGTCGCCCGATTCGCACTGGGAGCTCATCCAGCCGGCCACCGAGTCCCCGCCCCCTCGAACTAACCACACCGTAGTCACCCACCAAGATAAGCTCTATCTGTTTGGCGGTACTGACGGCAAGCTGTGGTACTCAGACACCTGGTGCTACGACCCGCAGGAAAACTCGTGGTCCTTGCTTGAGTGCTCGGGATATATTCCCTCTCCCTGCGAGGGCCACTCGGCGACCATTGTCGGAGACATCATGTACATTTTCGGCGGCCGGTCGTCCCAGGGCAAGGATCTCGGCACTTTGTCGGCGCTCAAGCTGACCACGAAGAAATGGTACACCTTCCAGAACCTGGGTCCGGGCCCTTCGCCGAGATCGGGTCACTCCATGACGGCGTTTGGCGGCCACAAGATTCTTGTTATGGGCGGTGAGTCTCCGGGCACTCCTTCGGCTGAGGAGGAGAGCGAATCCAAGAACCACACTGTGTTTGTTCTGGATACGTCTAAGATCAACTACCCACCTGATAACGCGACGAGCCCCGTCTCTGCCGTGCCCCCTATGCAGGTGTCTCCTCTCCAACAGCAGCAGCAGCAGCAGCAGCAGCAATATCCGGCGCCAATGGTGCCAGGAGACATGCAGGAGAAGCCATCTACTTCTTCTCTCAGGAGTCAGGATCAGCAACAGCAGCAGCAGCAACGACAAATTTCGCAGTCTGCCAGATCGCCGTCTGGCATGTCGGAAATGACCCCAGGCATTGGGTACGAGCGGGTTGATGTGAGTGGCCCAGAGGGCTCGTACGACGAGAACCACAGCAACACGACTTTCGAGTCTGTCGAAAACACCAGCAAGGCCTCTCTGCCAGAGGAGCCGGATGTTCCCGCTAACCGGGAGAGCGCGTCGACCATGACTGACAAGCCGTACCAGGATACCCACGAAGAAGAGATTGCCGAAGACCTTTCCGGCAAGCGGACACCGGAGGAGAGCGACTTCAAGCATGGCGCTATCCCTGGCGCGTGGAACACGTCCAACGAGGCCTCTTCGCCACCAACTCTTCACAACGACACAACCCAGGCCTCTTCTATCCACTCGCCCAATACCATCCAAGACGGCCCAGGATCGCCATACGTGGTTACTACTCCCGACCAAGAATCGTTCAATGGCGGAGAGAAGGCCATTAGCGCCAAGCCAAGCTTTGACGACGGCAGCATTTACACGGACGATATTCGGGACCAGTCTACGCCTCGGGCGAGCCTCAAGGAAGCCATTATCAACAGCGGAGACGAGAACACCATGGCGCGGTCTGCGGCACTCAATGAGCTACATCCAAACGCTGTCATGAGCAACGGATCTCTAGCCCCGGCCGCCGGAGATGAGTTGGAGCCGCCCAAGGATATTAACCAAGCGCTGGAGCGCCTCAAGGCCTCCAACACGTGGTACGAATCCGAGCTGGCTGCCGCGAGAGACGCTGGATACGTTCCCGCGACACGGCCGCCAGTGGATGTGCTCAAGCTTCGACGGGTGTCACAGCGGCTCACTGGTGACTCGCCCAACTCTCTTCAGGAGCGGGATATCCTGGTAGCTGCGCTTGCCGAGGTGAAGGAGGAGCTCCAGACAGTTCAGGCAGACATCAAGGAGCAGGCTGAGAAGGCCAGTGAGCGCATCAGCAATGCCGAGAAGGAGCGAGATGAGGCGCTTGCTAAGCTGCAATCATACCAGAATGGCTCGGTCGATGGCTCCCGGTCCCTTGACGGGTCTGGGGACGCGGATTCCAAGGTAAAGGAGCTCCAGAAACAGCTTGACGAGTCGAACAAAACGCGGGCTTTGCTTCTCGGCGGGTCTGAGGACAGCGACAGCGTTGTACTTTTGGTGGACCGGCTCAAGAGCGACAACATCAATCTCGAAATGCAGCTGCGGTCGCAGGCTGATAAGCTTGTTCATGCTGAGCATGAGCTTTCCGAGCTCAAGTCGAGCTACGACCGAATGGATGCCCGCCACCGGGAGCTTGACGCCACCTACGAAGACAAGGTGAGCGCGCTTGCCGCGCTCGGCGCTTCGTTGTCGTCTGCCCAGAGCCAGGTCGATGAGAGCAACCGCCAGCTCGAGGAGCATCGGCAGGTGCGGTCTGACCTCGAGAACAAGGTCAGCGAGCTGGAGCATCTTCTCGACGACAACAAGGCACGGTTGGCCACTACCCAGCGAGAGCTGGAGGAGCACCAGAGCATTCTGAGCTCCACCCGGGAGCAGAATTCGCAGCTCACGTCTTCCCTCAACGACCACGTTAACAAGATTGTCACCATGTGGGGCGCATCCAAGGTGTTTACCCGAGGCAGCTCGGCTCATAGCAACCGAAGCGTCATGAGCAACCGATCGGGAGAGGATGCGCCAGAGGAAGAAGAAGAGGACCCACGATACGATGAGATGCAGCGCAAGATGGATGAGATCACCAAGCTCCACGAGAGCCACCGGGCTGCTGCGACGAAGGCTACTGGCGAGCTGACAGCGGCTCTGAACGAGGTTGCTGAGCTCAAGCAGCAGCTAGCTTTCTCCGAGGATTCCAAGGTGGAGCTCCAGACCAAGCTGGCGCGAGCCATTGAGGAGTCGGAGACGCACCGAACGGAGCTGACGAGAAGCAAGGCAGAACTCGGCGAGATTTCGGACAAGCATCGAGAGCTGGAGGCCCATGCGACCGAAGCGAACAGCTCCAACAGTGCGCGAGTGCAGCAGCTCGAGGATCAGCTCAAGGAAGCGATTTCCAAGTCGGAAACGAAGCAGAAGGAGATGGAGGACATGTATAACACGCGGTACAATGAGCTTGAAGCGGAGTACGAGAAGTCTCTGCAGTACTTCAAGAACATTGAGACTGCGCTGACCAAGACTCGAGATGATCTTGCCAAGTACAAGGACGCCAACGGCAAGCTGCAAACGGAGCTGGATGATCTCCGTCTGCGCACGTCGGAGGATGGCGAGGACCAACGATCGGATCAGGAGCGAGTGGGTTCACCGCTCATTGGGTCTGCGAGCAAGTACTCATCGCGGCAGGTTGACATGCAGATTCGAGACCTCAAAGCGCAGATTATAATTCTGCAGGAGGAGCGAGAGGATTTGCGGAATTCGCTTGTCGAACTCAAGAAGAAGCATATCAACACATCGCAGGACTTGGAGGAGGCGCACGCTGAGTGCGATCGGCTGATGAAGCAACTCAAGAAGGGCGGCGGTAACGAGTATGTTGATCCGGAATCGGGGGAGACTTTGGGCAACTACGATGATGAATTGGAGAAGCTGCGTAGTGAGCGGGAGCAGTATATTCAGCATATGTCCTCGCCGTGAGGAGACAAGTATAGAGAGAGATGAAATTGCATGTTAATTTTTATGACTATCGGAAACGGGGATGTTTATGTATTTTAGGTTTTTGTGTTTTCCAATATATATACATATTTGATTGTTTGTTTGAGATAACCACCGTTGCTAAACACTCTAGCTAGTCGTTCGCTGATGAATCAATACCCTGTGTATCTCAAATACAGCTCCTCCAGTAGTATTGATAACGACATAACCCTTGACAGCGAATCTGCCACCACTATTGCAAGCTGTGAGAATGCAATTGAGGAAGCGGTTGAGATACCGGCGCCGGCATTGGGGTTGACGGACACGCTGAAGCGAAAGGGCAAGGACGCACCAGCGACGGAAGGGTTGGAATGGGTCAAGTCTGTGGGCTCGAAATGGTATCATCGGCTGCGGTCGGCCAAAAAGAAGACAATGTGGGTTGGATCGCCGAAAGTAGATGAAGAAGAGGAGATATATGAGTCCGGCAGTGAGTCGGGCGAAGAGTTCGAGGGCCGTATCGCTAATGGGCCATTGAGAGAGATTGAAGACTCCATTCTCAACCAGCTGCACGATTTAAAACTGCCAAAGGGCGAGGACTCTGCAAAGTGTGTTCGGTTTGGCACTCCGGGTTCGCAGGAAACGAGTGTCAACAGTGAGTCGACCACGCCCAAGAGCGCGTTGAAGTCCAAGTACAATAGCAACCAGGTCGAGGAGAGGTTCCGCATTGAGCAGTGCGACCGGGTCGACTTTAACGACTTTGTGCGCAACCTTCAAGGGCGCCAGGAGATCCGCAAGCGCATGGGCAAATACTTGGAGAACATGAGAGCGCGGCAGATCCAGGAGTACCAGTGCTAGGCCATTATATTTCTACCATATCAATACGTTTCTATATCTTTACCATACAATCTCCTTGGAAGCGTTCACCCTAAAATCATGTACGCCATATTGTATAGCCAATGGTAGGTGCGCTCCAACAATTAGTAGTTACACGATTATCTCAGCCGCTACAACTGAGATAAAACAATTTTACGCCCTACAGACTACCAAACAGATACAGATACCACAATCAGTTACGCAAAGATTAACAATTAAATTCACAACAAACAAATTAGCAGACATGTTATCCCAGAAGTCGTTACACATAAAGCACCCTTAATGCTCTTAGAAAAGTGCGTCTAGAGTACAGCAGATACACAGAGACGCCAGACAGGCCATGCAGCAGCCCTCTCCAGCACCCATGCCGCCAGACGGCCGCTGCTGTTGCACATAGACCGGCTGTGGCTGCTGCTGGTAGTAACCCTGCTGTGGGTAGCCCTGCTGCGGGTAACCGTAGCCCTGTTGCGGGTAGCCGTAACCCTGCTGCGGGTACCCTTGCTGGTAGCCGCCAAACCCTCTATTATCCTGCTGGGCCGCGTGGCTTGGAGGCGGGCCCGATGGCGGCGCGTAGTGTTGCTGGTTCGAGGCCTGGTTGTAGTATTCGTCGGCAGCACCCATCTTGTTTACTAACGAGAAATGCTCTGAATGCTGCGAATAATGCTCAGAATGCGGAGATTCAGTGAGATTCAGTGAGATTGGTGAGATTGGTGAGATTAATACAAGGGAGGATCTGAGCGGTGAAATTCACCGGGCCACGTGACCCCGGGTATAGCCACGCCGGAGGTCCGACAGCATGGCAGTGCCAAGCAGAGCCCCATGGCGGAGCTGGTTACGAAAGCGACCGCTGCGGGTTGTATTGGAGTTGTTTCTCCACACTATCACGCGTTGCATACGAGCGACTGTCATTGAGGCAGGGGGCGTCTGCGGAAGCAGGATGCGCCCGTGATGCATGGTGCGAAAAGGAAAATGAAGCGTCAATCATCATCATACAAATTACTCTCTCGAGGTTTATGGCATACGAGTACTAGTAGTACGTATGGCAGTCGAGTTTGGTGTTCTAGAATCTATTATATAGTGTACCTCTATTTTTAAATAATGGCATGCGCCGCACAAGTTTCAGCTGAATTCAGCCGCATGCGGCTTCGTGCGGCTCACTAATTTAACCAACCAGCCGTGTTAGTAGCTACGCGCCAATCTTGTCAAACTCGTCCCAGTCCTCGTCGGCATTGCTCTCCTTTTCCTTCTCGATCGATGCCAGCCACGCGACAAGCTTGTCGACCATGTCGCGGCCGTTGGGCACAAAGTGCCCGCCCGGGTGCGTCAAAAGCGTCCGCAAAGACTCCTCGCAAGAGTTGTACAGCCACATGGTCCGCTCCTCGGATACGACAGTGTCCAGAGTGCCCATTACATGCAGCGTCGGGGTCGAAATAGGCGGTGTGTAGTAGTGCTGGTGCTCCTCGGGCTTGACCCGGAACCCGGAGTAGAAAACGCCAAACTTGAGCGGCGGCTGGTCCGGATGGAGCTTGTGAATCATCTGACAGAGCACTCCCGCAAGACCGGCTCCCTGGGAAAACCCAAGCACTCCGTCATAGGGGCCGTTTTCTGCAATAGACTGCTTGACAGCCTCAAACGCCATATCCAGCGAGTAGTAGTCAGGGGCAGACTCGCTGTTGGGCCACCATGACCGCATGTCGTTAGCACTGTTTGCCGCGTCTCCGCCGAGCGAATCGACGTTGAGATCAAACGGCAGATCCGAAATGGCCAGCTCTACGGGCGCAGTCAGATACACCGTCTCATAACCGATCTTCTTGAGCGCCTTCCGCACGCCAGAAGACTTTCGCGCAAAAAGCGCCCCGTTCTGTACGAACCCGTGCAGACACAGTATCCTTCCGCCCATCCTTCTACAGTTTATCAGGGGTATTTGTCAGATTGGAATGTCGGCGAAGAGATCCGGTATTAATGGCTGTCTCTCGCGCCCGCAAATCACCGATAACATTTTTCATCTTATCACCGCCCAGGCAATCTGCACGATCCTATTCGACAATAATGAGATCGGTCAAAGCAGGGAGCGTTTTGAGGAGATGCTATGCCACGGAGGCAGGCTCTGTACTCAAGTATGCGGACCGGGCTAAGCCGAACGTGCACGGCCAGATCGTGGACTCGAGCCGGGGAGACGTTGTCCCTCTGGAAGAGTTCGACTCCGAGCGGCTCTCTGCGCGGCACAAGCGAATGCATCCTCATACGCGCCAGGGGAAGACCATTGGCGGGTCCCAGATCGTCATGCCGGCGCGGCTCAGCAATGTTGTGTCGGAGATGACCCTCAATTACAAGCCGCAGGACCTGCGGCGCCGCGCCGCGCACTATTTCCAGGCATTACAGCTCAAAGGAATGCACCAGCCAGCTGGCGACAAGCATGAGACAGATACGCATCTGCTGACTGTGTTCCTCCAGGCGTACGCCAGCATATACTCTGTGCTCAACGAAACGCGACAGCGGATGGGCAAGGACTGGCGTCCCCAGGCGGTCTTGGACGTTGGGTTCGGTCCCTCCACGGGCATGGTTGCGCTCAATGAGATCTTTGAGGGCGAGGATTGGGATCCGGTGCGGAAACAGAGCGTCATTATTGGCCACAGTACTATGAAGCGCCGGGCTAAGGCGCTACTGCGGACTCAGAAACACGAAGAGGTCAGTGGACAAGTCACCGGACAAGCAAATGAAAACGATAATAGCGATCAAGCCAGTGAAGGAGCCGAGGAGGGAGATGCGGGGCAGAAGACGCAGATCCAACACAAACTGCCTGGAATTGGCACGGCACAGTACGACCTCATCATCGCGACCCATCAGCTGTTCAGGTCAGAGTACCACTTCCCTGCATCAGTAGACGACCATACGAGCCATCTGCTTTCACTTCTGGCCCCTGGTGGTGTGCTCGTTCTCGTTGAGAGAGGCGACCCCAATGGCTTTGAGAGCATTGCCCGGGCGCGGCAGATCATGTTGCGGCCAGAAGACTACTCTGACGTGTTCAAAGTCCCGCGCCTGTGGAAGTCTGGGCGCCACGAGGATGCCCCGACTATGCTCAAGGTGCTAGCACCTTGCTCCCACCACGGCAAGTGCCCTCTCCAGGTGGACTCGAACCTGCGTTCCAAGGCACGGCCCGGATTCTTCAATTGGTGCCGTTTCGGCCAGATGGTGCAGCGACCCAAGTTCACGATCGAGCTCAAGAAAGGCAAGCACCTTGCGTCCGCGTGGGACGAGGAAGGCAATGGCCTCGGTGGAGGGTACCTCAAGGGATCTGGACGACCGGGAGGCTCAGGACACGAGACTGCCTCACACTCGTATCTTATTGTCAAGCGTATGGAGTCTGGCAACGACGGAAGCGTAGGCACTCCCGACGACCTGTGGCCGCGGGTCCTGAGGACCCCAATGAAACGAGATAAGCACGTGGTTATGGAGGTTTGCTCTCCGTCCTCTCAGGTGGAGCAGTGGACAGTGACCAAGGGCTACAGCCGGCAGGCGTACCACGACGCGCGGAAGGCAGACGGCGGCGACCTGTGGCCCCTGGGCGCGAAAACGGTGCAGCAGCGAGGCGGGAACCGTTCTGCGCTAGCAAAGTCGGCCAAAGTGGAGGAGAAGAACAGGCGAAAGGCGCAAAAGGAGTCTCCTGCGCCGGAGCTGGACGAGGAAACGCGGCAGATGCTGGAGCACATTGAGACTACGGGCGAGGTGGACACTTCTAAGCTTCGCCAGATCATTGTAGATGATGCGTGGAGCGGGCGGACCGGACGAAAGGTCGACAATGCCAATGCCTCCCGGGGTGTCGAGCCGCGGGATGGTGAGGAAGTGGACGAGAGCGACCTTGATGCGTACTTTGAGGAAATTGGCCAGGAGTTTGAGCGGTCGGCCAAGGTGCAGCGGCAGATCGTCCGCGAGCGAAAGGCCAAGGCCGGATCCAAGTGGTAATTGTCTACCACCACTAATATCTAACATGTTACACACTTGACAATTTGTAAATAGCTAACGAATCCCCATCAAATGAATTATTCTCCGAGTCATTGTCATTTGAATTAATCGTAACGGTATCACGTCATAAGCAATTCAGATGTTATTTGAGAGTCAGTTGACAATCAATTTCTGTAGCATTCGCAATTATAACCCTAAGGTATTATCATATTACAACCACAAGTTCGAAGTCATCCAAAATTTAATATTAACGCAAGTAAAGGTGTTTTACTTGAAGTCTTGAAAAACCAATTCAGTACAGTAGTATACCGAATGGGTAATAACCAACGTCATATCTGTCCCCTTGAGTGGATCCAGATTTACTAAAGCAATTGACTGGGTAATAATTTACTCGATCAATTGAGAACAATAAAAGCTCCATAAGTTCAAGAAATGCATACCGGTAGTGATTTTCCTGTTGCTGCCGATATTGCGGACGTCCGACATATGTACCAGTTGTGGTACTGTACTGCAATATGGGACATCAGATCATCAATTAAACGCTGAACATCATCCTTCTGAAGCGACACAAAATACTCCTCAATAAAAAAAACTGGCACAAGTAGTACCGTCATCTCTCTTACTCGACTAAAGCAATTGACTCAGGAATAATTTATACTCGACTAAAGCAATTGACTGGGTAATAATTTACTCGACTAAAGCAATTGCTGGGTAATAATTTACTCGATCAATTGAGAACAATAAAAGCTCAATTCAAATAATCTATTCCTGTGTAAATACCGGGACTACTTCAACGGACTGAAATCAAGAGGCACGAGAATGTTGCTCTTCATATGATCAATCAGCTTGACCGTCTCATGGGTCGTCTCCGCCCAGCCAGGCAGCTCCCAGCACTTTTCCCGCGACAGCTTGCGATGCTCGAGATCGGCAAACTGCCACAAATGGTGGACCCGGTTCAGCGTGCCCAAGTGGGTGAACCACGCGCCAACCGGCTCCATAACCTGGCGCCTGCACTCAATTCCCTGCTTCCAGTGCTGCTCCCACTCGAGCAGCTTGCCCGGGATGAGATCGTAGGTCCGGAGCTCGAAAATGCCGCCGAGCTGCCGCGGAGCGGCCGTGCCGCCCCAAAAGCTGAACTCCTGCATCAAGTTCGAGTCCCGCGACCGGATGCACTCCCGCAGCTGCTGGAGATACTCGAGGTACCGCACGTCCTTGTGGATCATGTTCTGCGTGTGGTGGAACCCGGGGTACCCGTTGTACTCCCAGATGTGGGTGTACGTGTCCATGTCGCCCACCACCGTCCGCCAGCTGCCCACGAGGTGAACCTTATTCTGGGCCTCGGCGGCGATCTTGGGGTACACCTCCGACACAATGTCGAGGTACTCGGGCGCCCGCTCGGCCTTGACCTTGTGGGTCACAATCTCGTGCACGTACTTGCCGCGCATGAGCACCTTGGAGAAGGACTGCTCCATCTCCTGCTGCTCCTCCTTCATCTTCTGGGACCCGTAGAGGAAGGACTTCACGAGCCGCGGCGCAATGCCGCCCTCTTCCTTCTTGGCGGCCTCGGCGTCGACGACGCCCTCCCGCATGCCCTTGAGGGTCCGGTCCGCGGTATCCTCTGATTGAGATAGAGTTAGACGCGCGCTACACGCATTTCAGGGTTACTTACTCTCTTCGGTGAGGTACTCGTCTAGTTTGACCGATTTAATCTTGGCGAACGAGGGCAATCGGCGGATGGGCCGCTTGTTGGCCAGCGCGGCAGCGCTGCTGAACGCTCGGACGCCACTGGGTCGAATTCTAAGCATATTTGGGTGGGTGTGGCAATTGGTGAGCAGCAAGAATGGGAAGAAGCGCCCCTTTACGTGTGGAGGAAATATCGTGTTTCGCTGCGCTGCAGCGATAACCGGACCTGCGGGGCAACCCCACTATTTGTCGGACCCGTCACGCTACTAACTTAACCCCGGTCATAGCGTGGAACGCGGTCGGTCTCAAGGCGGGGCTTTTTGGCCCAGGGGTATAGCCTTGCAGGGCTATTGGTACCGCCCCTTTGTAGGGCCCATAGGAGGCAAACAAAGCCGTGCCATGTCATGCTGAGGTTGTCACAAGCCGCATGCATGTCTTGGGTACGTGAGGCTCGCCCCCGCTCACCCTGCTCCCCCGCTTTAGCCCCCATATGGTTTTGTTCAATTCATTGGCTGGTACGTGTGTAGACGGCGGTATTACGTGTATGCCATTGGTGGTGTGTGCGGCGAGTTAGCGAGTGGTGGTGGTGGGTTGCGCTGATGGATAAGCGGTCGGTGGGTAACTGCGGCGTATGCATGTTTCAATTGTTATCTCAGCGATAACTACATATTTTACCGGTACTACCTGGTACTGTAGCGTAATTAATAGCCGTCCTGTTCCAGCTTGACCATACTAGTTGGTAGAGGTTTAACTGAAGCATCCTTGGCGTATGCAGAGACTCTATTCGATTTATTCATTCATCATTCGGGCTTTTTTTATTAATTGTATTCGGGCATGGTGATGAAATATCCAACAATTGTTTCGAGATTCTTCTGTTTTCTATGGTTAACCGGTAAATACGATAATATTTTTTCAAATAATCCGTGATGACAGTGTACCTGATATTTTTGCTCGGAGTTGTCCTTTACGCATTGCAAAGGAGGAACCGGGTACAATAACGCTTTACGGTTTTTTCCGTCAAATACGGTAAACGATATTAAAATTCGTAACCTTGAATGCCTAGTCATTATTCATTCATTCATTGCCTAGTCAAGATTTTGAGTAGTGGTGTATCCCATATCCCTGGATACCTTATATGGTAAAAATATCTATAAACTACGTATCGACATGGGAAACCTCTCACCCCGAACGATACATTTATCTGGAAACTTTCCCCATGTCGCATAGAATTGACCCTGACCGCTCGGTAAATATTTAGTACCGTGCGATACACGACATGACTCACTATTATGGCAATTGTCTTCCAAGATACCAATTATGCAGAAAACGAGCTATGGATGAAATAGTTATTAGATATCATCGCGAAAGGCCCATCTATAAAGAGTCAGCAAGGTGTTCCATAAATTCTGTGAGGATTGGTCCAGGCCTGCTGAGGAGCCCAATCCTACCGGAGTCCAATTGGATATGGCCAGACGCAGTGTGAAATTGTGCAAAACTGCAGAAATTTCTTCATTTGAGCCTAGTCGAAACAGTAGAGCTCACTGACGACTGGGTTTGTCACTCCATGTGGGTAACGTATTATTAAAATGGTAACAAAAAATTACAGTCTATAATGCTAGTTAGTTAATCGTCGTCATTGGAATCTCTGCGCCGGATTATGACACTTCCAGAGCGGTCGGATAAAGAGTCGTCATCCAAATAGCCGCTGTACCGAGAACTCTGGACCAGACTCAGCGACCTCGAACGGCCCGTTTGGAACGGAGATATCGCTGTCGAGCTCGTGATTTGGCGCGACATGGGCGGCCGAGTCATCGCCTCACTAGTAAACGCCAGCGGCTCGCTAAATGGATTAAGAAATGCATGGTTCGTATTCTCTCGCGAGAGCATAAAGTCCGAAAACGATTCCACGCCAGAGCTCGTGCCGTCATTAGTGGGAACCGTAGTCAGCATGTTAGCCGGCTCTTGGGGAGACTTTATGGAGAAAAATATGCGGAAGCAACTCTCAACAAAGCTGTTGAATTGAGTCTCTGTTATCAGCTTGCCCGAGAATCGCACCTGCTCGTAAATCTTCATGAACGACCCAATGGTCTTGGCACTAGTTGCATTGTCAATAATGCCATACGAGTCGAGCCAGAGCAGATAGTCCCTCAGCGACATGCCATTGCGCCGCGCAAACGACCGATCGACAGACGTCGCCTTGAACTCAATAAATGCAACCATTGTGTCTACGACGTGCTCATATGGGGCGTCAAACGATCCCCCTATGCTCGGGTTCATCTTGCCCGGGTGCGAAATGAACTCCGTGGGGTATGTCTTCTCAGTAATCTCTTTACAGCGTTCAAACTCGGAGGATATTAGTTCTGCAGAGTTCTTGGATATTTCGTCAGAATGAGGGATGAACCGCCGTGGAATGTCGTTGAGTGCCTTGCGAGTTTTGACCACTCTAACAATATATAGCACGGTCGCTACCACCACTGTAAGGACATATGCAACGACGATAATGATAACGTTCCAAAACTGTCCCGAGGACTGCGACTGCAAGATAGTGTCAATAGGGGATACCACAAGCAGGCCAACAAAAATCACCGTGAATATGACCAGGGAGACCTTATAAAAGGCAGTGTTTCTATTCCAGTTAGGCAGCCTCGGCGGGCTCCTTCTGCGAAATAGTCCCATAGTGGGAATAGGATTTCCAACTCTCCAGTATTGTGCTACTAAGGCTCCTCTGATAACCCTTTTTTACCTGTCCTCTTGATGATCTCTTGGGTTGATGTGATGATTGTCAAATACCGAATTAATACTGCGCCCCGCACAGCCGTGCGTCAGTTACACACCCCGGATCTAATACACCCAGACATTTAGTACTACGGAGCTACACCGAAATGGAGTGCCAGTTGCTGGTATGCCAATGTTTGATCCGTATCTGTCCTTAGGGCTTGGGCCTAGCACCCTAAAGGATTATAAAGACCAATTGTTGCTATTGGGCCATTGCCCTTCGAGTTGCCTATGAAGTCGCTGTGAAAAGCAAGACAGCCCGAAGGAACTTGGCCCGTGATAATGGAGATATGCGATAAATAAACAATTAGATAAATAACTGGATCATCAGTCCAGACGTCGGTCGTCAAGCTCATACGTATTAGAAGGAAGCCGCTCATACTTGCCCTTCCTCCATCGCCTTGATCTTCTTGGCTTGATGCCCGAAATCTTGCGGATATCCTTCGTGTACCACACGACAAACATGTACGCGCAGAAGAACACCAAAAGAACTGTAGGAATAGACAAGAACGCCATCATGAATCCATCTTCGGACCGGTGAATCTCTAGCTTTTCCTCTTTGCTGGACTTGATCACAGTGGGGCCCTCCCGAATACGTAGGATCACGCCGTCGAGAAGATCAAAGTCATCCTCGTCCATCGACTCCGACTGCATGCTCATTACAACCAGCTGCTCGTACTCGCCCATGAGCCAGTCGCGCTCAATTTCCAGCGGGAAATACCCTTTGTTATCCATCCACTCCGTAGTGAAGAATGCCATCTCTGTTCCGCGCTTAGCCAGGCTCCTTTTAGTGATGGGCTCTCCAGTATCCTCGACATACGCCATGTGCAGGCGCACCTTATCGTCCTCTTCAAAGAACCGCGTATACCACGTAATCCAATGCACCTTGTCTAGCAGGACATGGCTATTCTGGTGCGGCGTACAGAACGGATCGCTGTTCTTCTTGCCGCCGCGGCTGTCAAAGTACCGGTCAGGAGTGCAGCGAATCAGCGGGTTCAGCTCCCAGTCTGCATTGTCCTCGGGGACGTGCTTGACCTCTACGTGATACTTTTCTCCCTTGTGGCCCTTGATCTTCTGTGATAGGTCGTGGGTGACCGTGACGGGGGTGTCGAACCATGTGTCGTAGTCCGGCCATGGATTCTTGGTTTCCCCGCCTTTCACTTTTGGAGATATCGTCTTGGGCCTGCCATCTTTCTTGAGGCTCACCCATGGCGGAGGGGTCTTCCGCGGCTTGGGCGATGCGCTGAATGTGATGCCATCGATTACAGTCGGCGTAACAAGTTCTACATCCCCGCTGACGGTTCGGATCCACGGGCTCAGCGACTCTTGTGTGGTAGAAGCAGGTCGCTTGTCAATGAACCCCTTTTCTGGCGCGGGAGCCCGCTTATCCAGTGCGTCAGTAGCCAAAGGCGGTGCAGTGGTAATGGGTTGTGCACAACCTGCGGAAGCTGCAAAGGCTACAGCGTACAGGAGCACCTTTGTTAACAGGACCATTTGTCAACTTTGTCAGGAAAAGTGCACTATCAACTTTAAAGCCCACAGCTGGCAAAGCCTGTAAGATATATCCGAAGGGTATTATGTGCGGGAAATTGGAAGATCTGCGGACCTAATAAGATCTGACGGCACGCGGGGCTTGCTCTCTTCGTAGTGGCAGGGAAGAGTTGTAAGGATAGCTGAAAGAACTCCAGCGTGGCAATTTCTGGGCAATTCTTGGGGCCTATAGGAATGGATTAAACAAGAATGTAACGCGTCTAGGCAATGCTGGGCTGCCTAGATCCCTTGCATCACCCTACGCACATGTCCTTTATCCTGGCCGAGATATCTTTGACCATTTTAGCCTTGGATACTTTACCGGTGAATACCGAATTCAAGCCTTGATAATAACGAATAAGCCCATCTACACGTTGAAAGAAACGGACAATCAAGACATTAGAAGATTGTTTCTATTTTACTAGACATGACAGATATACACAACCCCAAGAAAATAGATAAAGAGCAACTCCAAAGCGTATCGTATAGAGATTTTTTGATTTTGATACGATACGATCAGAGTCGTCGACCTCGTCGACCACCCTTTCGTCGGGTAGAGTCAGATGGAACTGGGGTAACATCCTCAATTCGGCCAATCTTGATGCCAGATCGAGCAAGGGCTCGGAGAGCAGACTGGGCACCTGGACCTGGGGTCTTGGTGCCGGTACCACCGGTGGCTCGGATCTTGAAGTGGAGGGCGTTGACACCAACCTCCTTGCACTTGACGGCAACGTCCTGGGCAGCCAACATGGCGGCGTATGGAGAGGACTCGTCGTGGTCAGCCTTGACCTTCATACCACCAGTGACTCGGGAGATGGTCTCTCGGCCAGAAAGATCGGTAACGTGGACGAAGGTATCGTTGTAAGAGGCGAAGATTCGGGCGACACCGAACACGAGCTCACCCTCTCGGGTCTGGAGACCAAGAGTAACGTTTTCTACAAAATTTCAGTTAGTACGAATCCCCCAGAAAAAAGCCCTCAGAGTCGGTTCAAATGCGTCGTCTTGTACAGTCAACTATCAGCCGACACATTTCTTTGCCAAACCCGTTAGGATCTATTAGTCTTCACACATACCCTGCTTTGGTGGCATTTTTGATTCCTGTGTAACTGATGTTGAGGTGTAAAGGAATTTGTCGTCAATGACGAGAGTCGGTATGAAATTTTTTGGCGGGTGTGCGCGGTGGGAAAACTTAACTCCCAGTGTTAAGTTACCTTGTTAAGACGATTGCCTGTTTTGGGAGGGTTAGTGTCTGCGCGCAGCAAACACAGTCACAAGCCGGTCAGAGAATTACTTAGGGAGACGAGTAATCACAGTACCACGCTACATTTCCCGAGGTTTCAAAAATAGAGCTCCAGTAATATGAGTGGCAATTACGGCTAATGGCTTTTTGCGCTAACGGCTTTTGGTTTGCAATATGTACACCATTGGCCGTTCAACGTGGAATGACTGGTAGTAGTATTGGTAGCAGTGGGAAGTGCTGAGAGCGTTAGAGAGGATCGGCCTGCCGTGGCGCCGCCCCTCCGAATATGTGAGTCGTACAGTATGCACCCCACACGTATAATGAGGGATCCGATCCTGGAGGACCTGCAGTGCTGTAATGCGCTTGTAGTACGATGAAAAGAGCGAATTGGACTGGAAGTACGTTCGATCCGAACGCCCCGAGACAGGAAAGGTGGAAGCAGACCATATCGTAGTAAGAGATCACGTAGTAATATTAATGCGTGTCCCACGGTGTGTTTGGCGGATTTGCCCTGCCTCACTTTAAGGTTGGGTTTATCGGTAAAACAAGCCCGTACTCCAGCACTATCGTCTCCTACAGTCACTACGCAGGACGATATATCTTCCTGCAGCAAGGTGTCTTTTAAACTCACGCATAAACTTCCCATACCACATCTGGATGCTGCCTCTACAGTAAACTCTCGTTCGATTTCGTCATGTCCAAATGGAAGAAGAAGAAAACGGTGGATGAGGACGAGGAGGCGCTCTGTGATGCATTTGAGGACGTCAGTCTAGATACTCGTAGCACCCAGCGAACAGATATCGCCAGTAGTGGTACTGTTGCCACTGTTGATGTTGTTCAAGATAGCGATGATATGAGTGTTCTCAGGGGCGGGAGTACCCAGGTCCAGCATCGCCGTAGCATGCCTTCAATTGCTGAGGAACTGGAAGGAGCCCTGACAAGGTTCTCGCTTGACGATAGCGGCAAACAGTTCAGCACTGCGAGGAGACTCCGCCGCGAGAGCACTGGTTCTGCCACAAATACAAGCGGACAGAAACGAATGACAAATCGCCCTCCTTCGGTTCCTCTTCCAGTGACGCCCCGCACACGCCCTAGAAGCGCGGGCTGTGCCTTTCCAAGCAGCAGTCCGCTCAACCGCCTGCGGATTCGCCGGTTTACCGGTCATTGCGGGTTCGAGGCCTCAGACAGCAGTGCAATCAACCACCCAGGCAACTACACTCATGTCCGCCGGAGACGGCTCTTTCACACGTCGCCAGGGTCCCGGCGGAAGCGCAGCATGGGAAGGTATAATGCCTCGTTGCTTGGTCCGATATTTGAGGAGATCTCGCTGCTGAACAGAATAACCGCCGAGCTTGATTTATCTTGCGATTATACCACGTATACCACGCCCCGAAGTGGCTCATACTGGAGTAGAGATCTCACCCCAGACACTGTACCGAGATTAATGGGCCGGCAGATTGACGTTCCGCCGCCGCTGTCGTTGGAGGATCCATCCACGTCCAGGGCTGCTACAGCACGGGTCACTTCTGACGATTACAGCGAATCAAACTTCTACCTTCAACAGTTGGAGGTCTCAAACCAAAGCCCCCGCCAACAATTGCAGTCGCCAATTACTGATACCCCACCAGCGACGAAATCTAATGAGAATGACGAACTTGAAAGAACCTTTGAGCAACTAGACCTGTCCGACAAGAAGCGAAATCACAGGAGCTGAGTTTTTTTTACTATATATTAGCCATCCTGTAGTACAGAACTACTTTATTTATTGATGCTATCATGCTACCATTTGTTGATTAGTTAGCTGGGATTCATAAGTCGTAGTCATTAGCCACGTGGTATCGTAGTATTGGTCATCATTGGTTGTCAGCGATTTGATTCTTGTCAATTGGTTTTGGCTACCACAATGTAGCGGTGAGCGATGGTATCGTCGTCAATTGGTATCGAAAGAGGAATAGTGGCCCAAGAGTGCCAAGCCGGGTGCGTATTCGCATACCCAGCCAAGAAGCTCCCAGTCCAAAGGAACAGGCCAGTACGAACAGTCAAAGCATGACTCGCTCTCACTAGACCAGCCACAATCGTAGACACAGAATACATTTGGCAGGATGATGGCGCCTAGCTCCCAGTCATACTTGTATTTAACCCCTGTCCAGTCTCTGTATCCGCGTTTCGTGCTTTCAGGAACCGGGTTTGTCATTCTTGGAGTGTTGAAACTACATTGAATACTCAATTGGTGCTATTTAAAATGTAGATGCACAACATGCTCGCCGCCGCAGCAGGTGCGGCACAGTACTCAGGCCAAATACTCACATGAACTCAGAGGCCATAACATGGACTTCCATAAGTATATAATGCTACTAAGCAATTGGTATATTGGCCGTCTATTAGCAGCTCTAGGAGCGCGAAGCCAAGCCTGCCTTAAACAAGTCGTAAAGTCGCAATGTCGTTTTCACGTGATGTTCCAAGCAGTCACATATCGTACTGAAGTATACTTGCGACTAGCGCATATTTGGGAATCAGAGAAAAAATGCTGTTAGGTCCCAGCGGCCCCGGCGGAAGGAGGGCACGACGACTGGGACTATAGAGCCTGCCGAGATACCGGGACGGGAAAAGCGGAAATGGCGTAGGGAGGAAAAATGAAAAGTTTTTGACCTCTCCTTCACTGTCGTTTAACCACAACCCATACCAATCGACAAAAATGCCTGTATGTATAAGCGAACGACTGAAATGAAACTCGACGAGTGCCGCGAACGTAGTTGTCCGAGATGTGATTATTTCGACGAGATTGGAGACCTGTTATACGCCTAGAATTCGACAAGCATGGTGGTTTATTTCGAGTTAGATTGATGTCAAAGTGCTGAAAGTCATCTGAAAATACCCAACTGTGCAAATAGATACCCATGTTGCGTAGCAAAGGATGTGCTAAATTGGAAAAGGAGGATATTTGCGGCATAGACGACACATCGTTGATAGGATCTCTTTCTTTCCGACAACTACAGTTCTGGCGTTGACCTCTCGAGAATCAAATCAAACACAGAGTTGATGAATGTGTGCTAACAGATTTTTACAGTCCCAGAAGTCCTTCAAGACCAAGACTAAGCTTGCTAAGGCTGCTAAGCAGAACCGATCCATTCCACAGTGGTTCCGATTCAAGACTGGTAACACCATTCGGTAAGTTTTCTATATCTATACATGTGTGATGGACGGAATCTAACAGATATAGATACAACGCCAAGCGACGACACTGGCGACGAACCAAGTTGAACATCTAATCACGTTCAACTTGCTTCTTTATTAAATATCATTTTGTCTATGATCAAAATATAATTATGAACCACACTCAAAATTTCGAATCATTTGAACAGTGTAGCAAACTGACTGCGTAGCATACGGCTGAAGCAATCAGATAGTGTCATTATATCTGGCTAAACGAGCTGTCAGGGAATGTATTTTTACGCAATTGACTAAACATACAGGGTTTGTGCATTGGCCTGGCAGACTGTGGGGGATGATGAGTGCGTTGGTGGGGGCTATGAGGTCCCAAGGATACACGAAGCGATGATCGATCACCTCATCATCCTTACACTTTTGTGTATATAAATATGGCCTCTTCCGCCACGTACGGAGCCAAGTCGCCAGAGTCTATTGCATTCCATATCGCTGTTTATGAGACTATTCAATCCGTGCCCTACGGCCATGTCACGTCTTATGGTAAGACCAATTCACAAGTATATATAGCCTATGTAACAACTAACTGAGAGAAGGCCATATTGCCTATCTTGTAGGTGCTCCTGAAAAGTCACGACACGTAGGATTCGCGCTTAAGCATTTGCCCCGAGCTTCATTGGCCGAAGACCGTGGCGATTTGCCTGACGAGCCAGAGCTACCCGAATTCAACGTCAATAATGTCCCGTGGTGGCGCATCATCAACTCTCAGGGAAAAATATCTCTCATTGCTGAAGCCAAACAGCGCCAAATTGAGCGGCTGCAGCAGGAGAGCATCCAAGTAGATCAAGAGTCCGGGGCGGTGGCTTTCTCAGAGTATGGCTGGTTTCCCGAAGAAGTCTAGCAAAGGAGGTTTATTGTTGGTTGAACATGCACCACTCGTTGGCACCACGCAGTGCCGTTTTGACGGGTATGCCTCCTTTGGGTCCGGGACGCTAGACACCTTTCGCCATCCACCACCCCAACCTACTATCTGTCTATCACGCTCTAATTTAGCTCACATCATCATTATTTCTGAGGACGGAATATGCCTGGTGCATCTGCTCGAAATGATGACAAAGTAAAGCCCTATTTAACACCCGAGTGTTCGGCCAGCGCTCTCGCCGACCGCCTCGCTCAGCTCAACATCAAACCGCGAAAGGGAGGCTCCCACCAGGCGGAAAGTATAAATCAACGTGATATATTTGGTAGAACTCTGCTTCATGTCGCAGCGTCTGTAGGACGGCCGGACTTGGTGGCTGCCCTGCTGGAGAATGTCCATTTAGACCTTTCCCTGCAAGACCATGAGAGCGGCTATAACGCTCTTCACAGGGCATTGGCAAGTGGGAACGTGGCTGCAGCCCAACTGTTATACCAGCGTAACCGCGAGCTCAACTCTGCAAAGGATAGATCAAAGCAAATACCTACGGAGCTGCTCAAGTCGTCTATCCCAGAGTACCTCGACTCGATCCGCCATGATCCCGGCGATCCCGTCCATGCCTCTCAGCTATTCACATTTGGGTCTAATGCAAATCATACTCTGGGGTTTGCCGACCCTGACGACCGATCGAATCCGGAAATGGTCAAGCTGAGACGAGATCCGATTTTGACTCCGCTCTCGCGTAAATTCAAGCCGATCACAATCCGCCAAGTCGAGATGTCCAAGCTCCACTCAGTAATCCTTACAGACGACCAGACTGGTAATCTACTAGTGTGCGGCGTCCCCCGCGGCGGGCGAATAGGCCTGGGCCGATCCCAGGGAGGGTCTGCGTCCACTACTTCGCTATCTTCTACCTCTTCAACCCAGTTTACGTTCACCAAAGTCGATGCTTTGCAAAAAGAGCGCATTGTAGATGTATCACTTGGGAAGGATCATTCAATTGCAGTTAGTGCAAGTGGTGAGTGCTATACCTGGGGGTCGAACAAATATGGCCAGCTCGGGTATGCCGTGGATGCTGCGGACGCGACTTCTCTGGACGACGACACTGCTTCGTTGAATCAATATTATCCGCGAAAGGTGGGATCTGAGCTGAAAAAGTTCCATATTCGCAACTGTTCCGCTTCAGCCATTCACAGCGTCGTGTACAATGAGAATGATATGCTCTGCTGGGGTACGAATGTTGGTCAAATGGGATTTTCTGCAGAGGTTCTAGGGTCGACCGCTCAAGAATACCCTCGCCAGGTGCTTCATCTTCCTGCAAAGATCACAAAAGTACGGGCTACAGATATCGCCACTATCGTCCTGTTTCAGAACCATGATGTTTGGGTATTTATGAACTATGGTCATTTCAGGGTTGCATTCCCACAAGAGAGTGAGCGACGGGGTTCGTTTGATGTTTTCAGACCGCCTAGCGCAAACTCTCCCGGCCATGTTGTGGACATTTCAGCCAGCAGAAACGGAACCGTGTGCGCTCTGACTAACAGAGGAGTCGTGTTCCAGTTCTCGCTGGAAAAGTTCTACAGTCCTCCTCAACAGAATGAGAACTCTGCGCCAATGCGCCCAGCGCATATTTCCAAGTCGCTTAAGGTGTCTACAGTATGGCGTGGCGCATCGAACCTAAATTTGAATGACAGTACGAAGGAGATGAGAGCCATTTCCGTTGATGTGGGAGATGACAAGTCGATAATACTTTGTACTGCCGCAGGTTCTGTCTACCGGCGGTTCAAGTCTTCTTCATTTGAACGGGTTCCGAACATTAATCGCATTGTCAGTGTGCGCTGTGATCCTGGATTTATGTCCTTTGCTGCTTTGCGTCAAGAGGTGCAAGTTGGAAGCGTGCTGATAGACGTTCCGACTGTTGCAGACGATTTCCACTATTTGGTTCCCTACATGGAATATAGCGATACGAGGAAATCTGCAGTTCTCCTGCGTGCAGATGACCCTGACAGGGTTGAATGGAGCCCGTATGGAGGGCTGACGGATTCTCCTAGTGGAAACGAATCGGATGATGAAGACGAGGAGGAAGATCCAGTGTTCAAAGTAGATAGCACGCTGATACGCTTTCTGTCATCTCTGTCACAAAATTCTATAGCCATTCGGCTATCGCATGAGAACCTGAGAAAGTATGACATCAAGTTCAAGGTTCAGGGACATGACATTGGGCTCCCGTTGCATTCTGCAATTGCTAAGGCCAGGGCGCCGCATCTTGCTGATATTATTACGCGCAAGAAGAGTTCACTAGTCATTAATGGCTCTCCGGGACAACCGGACCGGACGGTCTCATTTGAAAAGTCCACTGGATGTGTGCTGTTTGAAAACTTTGAACTGGAATCCTTGGCGATCTTCCTCTATTTCCTCTACACGGATAGAATTGCTCATGTGTGGTCGTCATTCAGACAGAAGCCGCCGGAGAATATTCTTAAGACAAGAGAAGAGCTCCTTATATTAGGCAAGAATCTCGATCTTCCGGAATTAAGGCTGGGAATTATGCGCCAGAGTGATCCGTCTCCCACTCTTTCTAGAGATATGGTGAAAATGCTGCTTGAAGATAATTCTTATGATATCGCTTTCAGGTCACAGCAAGGGGGTGTAATTTATGCGCACAGTTTCGTTCTCGCTAGCAGGTCGAGTTACTTTGCTACCTTGCTCTCTGACAGATGGAATATCGGAGAAATTGAGCATGTCGACGAAAAGCGACTGATACAGCTCGGGAGTACCACCACGGAAACGATTAAAACCGTTCTGCGACATATTTATGGTGATAAACGTTCTCTTCATGAGCTGTTCGATCTAACGACCATCGCGACAACCAAGCAACTTATACAGCAGGTTCTCGACGTGTTGGCGCTGGCAGACGAATGGTTATTGCTCAAGTTGAAACAGAAATGCGAGGCTATTCTAGCTTCGTTTGGTAAGTTACCGCAAAGTCCAAACAATGGAAAATGAACTAACCCAAGGGTACTAGTCACTATAAGGAACGCTGGAATGCTCTTATCGGAAGCGGTTACGTACCATGCAGCACAACTGGAGGAACGACTGCTTCGATACATCTGCTTGAATATGGACTCTATCTTTGAGAACGGTTTCCTGGTCGACGTTGGTCCTGATCTGCTTGAACGAGTTGACAACACCATGAAGCAATTCCTTGGGAACGTTACTGCTGTCACCAAAATGCAAACATTTTTCGATTATGTTAACGACATAAACGACCACAACGATAAATGCAGCAATTTTGTTCCCATTTTCGGCTCAAGTTCGATCAACTCCCTCCTTCGGTCTGGCCGCCGCCGGCCAAGCCGCTTTAAAGAGGAGAGGCCGCAGCTCATTCCAACAAAAAGCAGCACACCCTCGAAGCCGAAAGCCACTTCGCCTTCGCCGCCTGTTGTTCCTTTTACTCCGTCTGCTCAACCGCCTAGCCCCGTATCGCCAATGCTGCGCCCTATTTCAGACGCGGCAACGCCCACTCCTATGAAACCATTATCACAGGAGCCTACTAACACACCAAAGAGCGTTCCCTCCTCCATGCCGCCAATTGGAGAGAGTTTTACTGTTCGACAGCAATTACCCAGCACTCCGACCAAGCCGATATCAATTGGAGACGTTTATAACAACCTGACTCCAAGCTCGGCGGACCGGCGGAGGTCATCCGGGAGCTCACCGTCTATCAAGTTCTCTGCTCCTCCAAAGGTTTCCCAGAAAGAGAGGAAGCGAAAGCAAAAAGAGCAGCAGAAACAGGACATTGAGCCTACAGAGGCCATATCGTCGGCGGCGTCACCATGGGATGTCAAGTCTACCGCAACCGCCAAGCCCGCCGCTGAATCTCCATTTGCAGTTTATCAATCGGGAGAGAAGAAGAAGGCCAAGCAGAGTGAAGTTTACAAGCCAACACTTGCTGATATTATAAGGCAGGAGCAACTGGATAATGAGAATCGCCAGCGACAGTCAACTCGATCGCTCAAAGAAATCCAGCAGGAAGAGGAGTTTGAGCGGTGGTGGAGAGAGGAATCGCAAAAATACCAGCAGCAGCAGCAGCAGAACGCCCCTGAAGCGGCCCAAAACGACAAGCCGTCTTCAAGCTCCCGGGGTCGCGGCAGAGGAAGAGGACGGGGTCGCGGCAGAAGCCGAGGAGACGCCCGGGGTGGTGGCCATCGGCAGAGCTATCGCGGCACAAGTGCTGTTCAGTAGTTTTGGTATACCAAAAAAAAAAAAAAATGTCGTTATGTTACATGCATCTAGATAATATACAAAACATTTCTCTCCGACTAGCTCTGGTTAGCCGTGGTACCGCACGTCTTGCATACTAGCTTGATGGTACTTTGTTCTCGTTTCGCATTAAAGTCCGCAGAGCCGCAGTTGCCGCAGACGAGTTCCTGTTCGTCCTGAATGGGCCTGTGAGTGCGGCGCGGGTTCTTAGACGGTTCTGCGCTGCTGGTAGAGTTACCCCGAGACCGCCGCGTCGATTGGACCCGGCTGGGCGGCGACTCCTGGGAGGTTGTAGAGTTAGTAGACGACAGCTTGGACCTGCCGTGGGGCGGTCTTGTAAACGTTGCCAGGGGAGACGTTGTCGGGCGGACCGCCTCGGATCGCTCCATAGAGCCCCGTCGCGACGACGATCGCGATCCGGCGGGGGAGGGCAACTGCGTGAAAGATCGGCTCTCTGAGAGCGTTGGCGGGTACACTCCGTTGAAGCGGCCGTTTCTCGAGCTCGGCGAGGACCCCCGCAGCGACCGCGATCTGCTCATTGAGAGCGAATCTCGCCAGCTGTGGGTCGGGGAGAGCGCGAGGGAGCTGAGCCGCTTCTTGGACGGATCAATGTACTGCTTGCGGGCCTCGAACCCGCAGTCTTGCCGGAACACCTTGATGTACCCTTCGCTGTCGGCGGTGATGATGATGTTGCCATTGTCGTGCCGGGACTTTTTTGTTTCTGGCCGCAATTCGGGGAACCCGTTTTGGTCGAGCTTGACGGAGGCGGACTCGCCGGAGCGGTAGCTCGTGTCGTCGCTCGCAGCGTCTTTGGGCCTCAGCTTCACCGGCGGCGGGTCGCACAGGTCGTAGACGGGGTCGCCGCTGTTGCCGAGGATGCGCTTGCTGGCGTTTGGCGCGAAAAGCGCCACTGTCACCATGGCCTTGTTGGAGTGAAAGTACTCGTACTCTGAAATGTCCTTCTTCTTGTGGTCGCTGCTGCACTTGTCGGCGCGCCAAATGTAGGTGCGCTCGTCCTCGGACCCGCTGATGATGTAGAGGCCGTTGCTCGAGAAGCTGGCGCTGATCTGGCCCTGCTCGTTCTCGTGGCCCTTGAACTTGGCCTCCATGGACTTGTCGTAGAGGTTGTAGAGCCGGATGCGGCTGTCGTTAGTCGAGACGAGCAGCTTCGTCTCCGTGTCGAACGGCTGGTTATTGTTGTACCGCATGTTGCTCGGCAGGATAAACGCCTCAATGCCCGTGATCTTGGACCCCTTGGAGTTGCGCCCCCGGGCGCTGCGCACGTGCATCTGCGTCTGGAACTGCAGGCCCTCCGTGTCGTAAAAGAGGCACTGGCCGCCAAAGCACCCGACAATGGCCGTCAGGCCGTCCGGCGTGAACGCCACCGCCGTGATAAGGTCGGGCACGTCCTTCGAGTACGCCACCTCCTTGTCCGGAATGCTCCACAGCCGCAGCTTGCAGTCGAGCGACCCGGACAAGAAGAACCGGTCGTCCTTGGGGTGGAAGCTGATCGACGTGACAAAGTCCGAGTGCGAAAACGAGCTCAGGCAGTCGGCGCGGTCCACGTGCCAGAGCCGCACCGTCTTGTCCATCGAGGACGAGAGCAGAAAGTTGTTCTTGCTCCAGCTAATGTCGAGCACGTCCGACGTGTGGCCGTAGTACTCGCGCACGGGCGCGTTCTTGAACACGGGCGCGTAGGCGCGTTTCCGCTCGCGCCGGCTGCCGAGCATGTGTAGCTTGGCGCGCGTAAAGTTCTCGCGGTCGCACAGCACGCCGCTCTCCTCGTCGCTCGTGTTGTTGCCCGGATCAACCGCCTCGGGGTCGCCGTCTTTTCGGCTCGAGATGATCTGCCACACGCGCACGACGCGGTCCTCGCCGGCGGTCGCGAGATAGCGCCCGTCGTGGCTGAACCGGGCGCACCACACGGCGCCCTTGGCCTCCCGCGGCGGCTCATGAGGCATGTCCTCGCTGCCGGTGCTCGACCGGTCGGCGCGGCCGTACGGGTCAAGCTCCTGGGCGAGGAAGACGCGGTTGAGCTCGCGCTTTTGCTTACGGTGTGCGCGGACGTGAATGTACTTGGGCGGCGTCGGGAAGCTCGGCATGTAGCCAAACACGTCGGCCTTCCAGCCCTCCTCGCGCTTGTCGTGCGTCGCCGGGTCGGACTCGTCTGCGGCGGTGGGGCGCGCTGACGACTTGAGCAGCTTGGAGAAGAACCCGGGGGGTTTCCCCGCTGGCGCGCGGTGCTCAATTGGGCCCGAGTGGACTGGGTTGGGGTGGCTCGGCTGGGGCGTCGCCGCTTGTGTGCCGTTATTGTTGTTGTTGTAAATGCTGGGCGATTTGCCGTGGAGCCCGCGCACCGAGCTCGTTCTCGCCAGGGTCTCTGCCTGGGACGGGGGTTCGTTGCTCAGCGACACGGGCGCGGACGAGTTGAGGGGGCTGTTGTGGACCGAGTTTGTGCCGGTGCGCTTGAGGATCATCTGCGAGAGCGGGTCAATGCTCCGGTCGGTGCCAATGTCGATTGAGGTGCGCACGGTGATGGCGGCTGGCGACTCTTTGGAAAAGGACGGGGTCGGCTGGTGGTGCGACTGGAAGGACGGTCGGTTAGCCCTGGACGAAAAGGTGCTAGGGAGACTACTCACCGAGGACGCCGCGGCACTCGACTGCTTGGAATTGGACAATTTAAGAGACTCGAGCGATTCTAATTCGTTAGTTTTAGCGTTGGTAGCTTAAATAACAAAAACCTACTTTGGGCGTCCATCTCGTCGAGTGCCTCCGAGGACCCGGGCTTGAGCGAGTGCACCGAGCTGTTGGCGCTGCCATTATCGGAGCCAAAGAGCCTGATGGTCGGGATGATGCCCAGGAAGCCCATGAATGAATGCTCTCTGGTGTGTTTAGGTGTGTCTCTGCTGTCAAAAAAAAAAATCAGCCGGTCCTTGTACCACGTTAAACCCTACGGGCGGTGGGACGCGAGTACTGTTGGCGGGGCTAGTAAATTATAAGACAGGGGGGCGAAAACCGTCCAAGCGGCGGGCATTGAACGAGTTGTATCTCAACAGTCAGGCTTGGCCTTTTTTACCCGTCTGTTGTACAGTGCTTGGCCCTTGCGTCAAAGTGTATGGCGGGTGTTGGGCATATGCAGCGGGATATGTGGTCTATCACCCGCAACTCCGACTACAAGCTGCCATACGACCTGCCATTGGAGTTGTATTGTAGTTGTATGGAGCGAGAGACTCTAGGGTTGGCGGTTTTATGGCCCGCGGGAGGGCCAATTGGTTTTCGGGGAATGAGAGGGGTTTATATAGACTTTTTTACAACAGAGCGGTTGTTGCGACCAAATAGGGCTACCGTGCCGGGCCCGCAGGCCGTAGGCCGTAATTCACATTCGCTTGCATAGGCCATATCAAACCTGCGTTTGCAAGCCATTGATGGTCCAATTCTACCACTAATAAGGCCTAATCACACTCCAGAACGCACTTGGGGGGCTCTGCCCCCAAACCCCCCGTGGCTGGGGGCCAGCCCCCAGACCCCTGTTATTGGACTGAAATAGCGTTAATTCACATTCGCTTGCATAGGCGCCATATCAAACCTGCGTTTTCACGCCATTAACACTCCAATTCTACCACCAGTAAAGTCTAATCACACTCTAGAATGTAACGGCGTGCCGCGGCACACAAAAATACGAAGACAATACAAAGCATTCGCGGTTACTCTGCGGAGTATGGAAGCGATAAAATTAAGAGCAGACTATGAAATAGCGGAAATCACATTATGCACTATAAAATTTTATGGTATATAAAGCAGAATGGAATAAACAGAATGGAACGGTTACAATTACAAATGGGGACAGCGGGATTAACACTGGAAAGCGGGAATAACACCAGCAAGCGACAACAAACAGAGCAACAGGATAGTGGAGAACAGATACAGAGTAACTTGAAGGCAGCGGTTATTAGCAGGATAAGCGGAGAGAGATGGGCCGTTACCAACGGCCGGCAGAATGCCCACGGCTGAATGACGGGTTTTCATTCCCCGCCATCTGCTTCTTCAGCGAGGTGTACGAGGAGATGATGCCGGAGAGGCCCGCAAACCACAAATTACATTCCACAGAACAAAACAGCGGTAACCAATAAAAGTAGTTAGCAATGCAAAATCGTAACCAAAGATAACCAATGGAGGTCAATAATGAAAGTAATGTACTTTGGCTGTATTTTCGTGACCCCCACTGCTGTAAAGAAGTGGTCGGGGAGTGACGGAAACGGGATGGCACCACCCGATGGGAACGCACCACTCCATACAAAGGTCCTCAGAGCGGAGCGTAGAAAGAGCTCCAAGAGCCCCTAATTGCTCTACAAACTAGCCAAATAGCGCGCAGAGGGTCCGCCGAGTCTAATTGAGCGCGCTGCGCCAGTTTCCCCCGCGCAAAACCCGCCCAATGGCAGCCTATGCGCCGGGTACCTCTCGAGGGCGACTGCAGGCCGAAACAGATGCAGTGAAACCCACAAATATATAAGGTGCACACAAGAACCCGCCAAACTCCTCTTTCTCTCCTTCACCTGACAAGAAATAAAAATAAAAATGTCTGCTTCGTTCAACCAGAGCACGGAATTGCAGTCGTGGAAGACCCTGCAAGACCTGTACGACAGCGGCGCCAAGAACCTGTCCGTCAAGGACGAGTTCGCCAAGGACCCGCAGCGGTTCGACAAGTTCTCGCGCACCTTCACGAACCACGACGGGACCAAGATCCTGTTTGACTTCTCCAAGAACATCCTCAATGAGGACATCTTCAACGCGCTCATCAAGCTCGCCAAGGAGGCCAAGGTCGAGCAGCTGCGGGACGCCATGTTCGCCGGCGAGAAGATCAACTTCACCGAGGACCGCGCCGTCTACCACGTGGCGCTGCGGAACCAGTCCAACAAGGCCATGTCCGTCGACGGCGCGGACGTGACCGCCGAGGTCAACTCGGTGCTCGCCCACGTCAAGGAGTTCTCCGAGCAGGTGCGCTCCGGCGAGTGGAAGGGCTACACGGGCAAGGCCATCACCGACATTGTCAACATTGGCATTGGCGGCTCCGACCTCGGCCCCGTCATGGTCACCGAGGCGCTCAAGGCGTACTCGAAGCGCGACCTCCACGTCCACTTTGTGTCCAACATTGACGGCACGCACATTGCCGAGGAGCTGCGGCAGTGCGACCCGGAGACGACGCTCTTCCTCATTGCCTCCAAGACCTTCACGACCGCCGAGACGACGACCAACGCCAACAGCGCCAAGAAGTGGTTCCTCGAAAAGGCCGTCGACCGGGCGCACATTGCCAAGCACTTTGTCGCCCTCTCGACCAACGCCGAGGAGGTGGCCAAGTTTGGCATTGACACGAAGAACATGTTTGGCTTTGAGAGCTGGGTCGGCGGCCGGTACTCGGTGTGGTCCTCGATCGGCCTCTCCGTCGCGCTCTACATTGGCTACGACAACTTTGTCGACTTCCTCAAGGGCGCCGAGGCCGTAGACCACCACTTTACGACCGCGCCGCTCGAGGAGAACATCCCGGCCATTGGCGGCCTGCTCTCCGTGTGGTACAACAACTTCTTTGGCGCGCAGACCCACCTTGTCGCGCCGTTTGACCAGTACATGCACCGCTTCCCGGCGTACCTGCAGCAGCTCTCGATGGAGTCCAACGGCAAGAGCGTGAACCGCGCCAACGAGTTTGTCAAGTACTCGACGGGCTCGATCCTGTTTGGCGAGCCGGCCACCAACTCGCAGCACTCGTTCTTCCAGCTCGTGCACCAGGGCACCAAGCTCATCCCGGCCGACTTTATCCTCGCCGCGCAGTCCCAGAACCCGATTGAGAACAACCTGCACCAGCGCATGCTCGCCTCCAACTTCTTTGCCCAGGCAGAGGCGCTCATGGTCGGAAAGTCCAAGGAGACCGTCGAGAAGGAGGGCACCCCGGCCAACCTTGTCAACCACAAGATCTTCCTCGGCAACCGGCCAACGACCTCTATTCTCGCCCAGAAGATTACCCCGGCCTCGCTCGGTGCGCTGATTGCTTACTACGAGCACGTTACCTTCACCGAGGGTGCCGTGTGGAACATTAACTCGTTTGACCAGTGGGGCGTCGAGCTCGGCAAGGTTCTTGCCAAGGCCATTGGCAAGGAGCTTGACACTGCTGGCGACGTTTCCGACCACGACGCGTCTACCAACGGTCTCATCAACCAGTTCAAGGGCTGGTCCGCTTAAAAAAAAACATAATTTATTAGGGTTTATATTCTTCCATTATTACATGTACTATCTCGGTAATATTACCAGCGTTCGTTACACACTATTGGTATATGAAATCGGGCATTTTACTGTACAAGCATTCGGTTACACATCGCCCCCGGCACCCTTGGGGGGCTAGCCCCCCAAACCCCCCGTCCAACAACTCGCTCCAATTCTCCCTTTCCATAACGCAGAATGGGGGTTTAAGGGGGCTTGCCCCCTTGTCTTTTTAATCATTTCAACTGCTATATTGTTCAATTTGTCATATCTTCAATGGGGGTTCAAGGGGGCTTGCCCCCTTGTCTTTGCAATTATATCTGCTGCTGTATTGTTCAATTGACCATATCTTCAATTGGTGCAATGGGGGTTCTACTGTACAAGCGTTCGTTACACACTATTTGAAATCAGGCACCATAAGAAAAAAAATACAAATTGGTCAGCCCTCTATGGCCTGAATCACCGAGGTGCGAAGGTATAATTGATTGCCAATTGATCAAGTATTCATGAAATGGTTTGTTTAGGACTGGCACTGTAATGGTATGGAGATGCGACCTCAGTTATTACCGTTACCTACTCCAAATGTATAGCTCTTTAACCGCGTTGAAACGTAAGGTACTCGGTGCCCTGCCATTGATACATTGCTCTACCATTCCATCCTTTCACCACAAATTAAAGCACGGCAGATGCTATTAAAGATGAGAATTCCCGTTGCGGCAGTTGTAACGGACGCGGGTACGGCAGTTGTAACGGAAGCGCGCGCGGGACAAAACCGATAACAAGCACCGCTCCGATAAGCAAGCGACAAATGTGACATGATTCGCAGTCTCTACGCCCGCAAGGCGATTTATACCGCTCTTCTCAGCGGAACAAGGCTCTACAGCACTCAGGAAGCCCTCGTCCACTCGGGGCGGTCGGGGCCCCACCGCGCGCAGAATCAAACGCGGTTGGCCAACCTCGGAGAGGTCATTGACAAAATCAAGCAGACAATGCCGGACATCCTCCACAAGCAATTCCCCCGGGATATCATATCGGACGAAATCACACTGAGAATCCTGCCCGAAACGCATCCGAATATCCCCTCTTTCCACGGACGCGTGGCAGTGGCCAGCGCAACAAAGCTGCTCCAGCTGTTTGCCTCAACAGTACTTTTGCCTCCCGGGGGCAGCCAGGTAGCAATTCTCTCGTCTCGGCTCTCGTCTCGTTTCACTGCTGAAAACAGCGTCAAAGACGCGCCGCCGAATTTGTTCATTCGATGGCGGACCTGCAATTCCGCCGACTACGCTTCCAACAACTCGTACCCGTCGAGCTTCTCGTCCCGAGGCACGTCACAGCTATCGCGAATGCTCCAGCTACTGCCCCATGAGTACCCTGTAGTTACTGGCATTTTCGAATTCCAGTTTGACCACCAGTGCAACGATATCGTTGTTCTCACCCTCAACGATCTAGAATACATATCTAGACCGGTCGATTGTGCAGAGCCTGTATAGACAAGCCCGCCAATTCGGCCGCCTCGTTTTATTATTTATTCAATCAATTCCTGTACAAACGTATTAGATTAACTTGTATAAAGTAAATTGCTCTAGTTGATCCTCTACTCGCCGTACGACAGGGGTAGAGTGCACAATGGAACCGGCGAGGGAAGCCGATATTGTTGAGACGCTTTGGGCACCCCCCCCCGCACACCACCCTGGGCCTCGAACCGGGCCTTTCCGGGCAACCCTTTCATCTAGCCCTCGAACAAAGTGCATAGAGTCAGGAGCTGGTCTAGTTTAAAATCTGTAGCCTGCGTAGCCGCAGTGTATGGGCCCGGTATGACACGGCTGTGCAGGGGTTCTAGCGGTCGAATCTGTCGCATCGCCTCTGCACGTGGGACACACCATTACACATGGGCCTTTGAGAAGCACACCACTGGCCAGACCGTCCAATTGGACAAGACGAAAGGGGGGGGAATAATTCTAGTGTACACGTAGCAAGCTGTGTGAATAGTTTACGTAAATAGATGCATACAATTCAATATATATATAAGCCCCCGTAAGCAGTAGATTCCTGTGACACCAGAGTAACAATGGCTGCTAGGTCGACGTTCTTCGCGCTTGTGTACATCTCAATCGCGCTGGCTTTGTCCTATAGCTTGTATTTCTTCCACCATGAGAGTGGTCGGGTGCCAGGGAGTGACGCTATGGAGCATGCTCCTCATGGCCATGACCTTGACGAAGGTGACTTTGCTTCGCGCGTTGCAGTTGCAAATGCCAACCCAGTCTATGAAACTTTGGAGATTTGGCGCGACTCAGAAAAGAAGCCTGATCGAGAGTCGGCCGACAAAGGTCGCAAGAGGGAAAAAAGTCTCGTCGAGCCAAAGCCAAAGGCTCCACGGATAAAGCTTCCTGATTATGAGCACTATGACTCCAAAAATGACTACCTCCGTCAGCCAATCATGGCTGACTATGCAAAGTCTGGCGGAGCCCCAAAGGTCTTTTTCCTTCTCAAGACTGGCGGCTCTGAGCTGTGGAACAAGTTGCCAATTCATATCTTCACTACGCTGACAAAGATAAAGCACTTTGAGATGTACAGCGACTCTCCCGGGTCCATTGCTGGGCATCCGGTCATCGACGTCTTTGAAAACATCTCGGAGGAGTTCAAGAAGTCAGCACAAGACCTCGAAATGTACCGGCTGCAAAAAGAGGTGCTCCACGACGGACGCGCAGGCTACGACTACTCAGAGACCAAACTGAACCAGGGCTGGACCATGGATAAGTACAAGAATGTCCCCATGATGATGCACGCGTACCTCACAGCGCCTGAAGAAGTCGAATGGTTCTTTATGATGGACGCAGACACCTATGTAATGGCAGACACCCTGCAGCGATGGCTCGATGAGAACGTTCCTTTCTCCGGTAAGGACAAAGCTGCTTTCTTTGGATCGGTAGTTCTCCTCGGTACCAACTCGTTTGCCCATGGTGGCTCGGGTATCCTCGTATCTCGAAAGGCTCTTGACGAAACCATTGGGCGGTATGCACACGATGAGAATCAGCGCAAAGAGCTTCTGGCAAGGTATGAGAAATTTGGGGCTACCGCTTGCTGTGGCGACGCTCTGCTTGCTTACTTGCTCCGGGATGAGTCCAATGGGACCATCACCGTCCAATCAGGCATTGATCACTGCCCTGGCGGCAGACGATACTCTAACGGCTACACCAACAAGCCGTTCCAGGGAAATACTCTCTGGGACGTCGAAGTCACTCCTGACAATTGGTGCACACCCCTTATAACGTTCCACCACGCCAGTCCCCATGACATCGAAGTGCTATGGGAGTATGAGCGAGTTGGTCTGGGAACCTACGACAGACGTGGGCACATGACTTATGGCAGGCTATTTGAGGATTTCTACAAGCCATACCTAAAGAACGGGAGATTGGACGACTGGGATAACAACGCTCTTGAAGAAAGAGGGGGGATAACGAATGTTGACGAGTGCGAGGCCCTGTGCGAGAAAGACGAGCTTTGTCTTTCTTATCGATTTGTCAACGAGCAGTCCAAATGCTTCGTTAGCTCTTCAATTAGGCTCGGGAAAAAATCGCATGAGAACCTCGACTTTGTTTACGATCATGGAGACAAGATTCGAAATAACAAGGGTGTCGTTTCTGGGTGGCTCCTTGACCGATTTTATAACAATATTAAGTGTAAACAGCAATAATTCGTTATTTAATGTATAATTTTAACATTCGACTGTCAACACTTTCTATGAGTGGTTATCCCAGGTTTTTCCCTGTGTGTCTGCCATTGAAGGCAGTCGCTTCACGGTGCACAGGTTTTCCCTCGGGCTCTCAGCGATGGAGTGGCTGAGGAAATGGACCCCGTCCCCCATTTGATTTCGTAGCTACCTTTGCTTCATATATACATTGTCATCATAACTACTTAACCTAGTCCTCTTTTATTTTGGACTCTAATCATGAATTATCTATCTATCTATTTTGTATACTCTATAATCTTTGACGAAATGAATAATCTATGCGCTTAGTACGTTGTAATTCAGCATTTCTTGATATGCTGGGCAATTATTCAGTACAGTGTATATTATGCCCTTGATGCCACTGTTTATATTCCACCCAAAGAAATTACAGCCTCTAAACATGTCATGATGCACAAATAAATCCTACTGGCTCTCGCTCCTGCGTATTATCTGGCTTCGGTGCATAAAATTAAGCGGTTAAGCAGGTTGAGCTCCTTCGGGCTCTGTGAGGCTTTAGCGCATGTCTCATAATCCGTGATGTAAAGTACGTAGACATCGATTATTGCAGGATTATCAGTGCATATCAGGCTATCAATCCATCCATCATACCTATAGGTTCTTTTTTTTTAAAAAAAGATATTACAATATGTTACCACCGGAACTATTGTTGACGGTGTTTAAACAGCTGAATAAAGGAGACTTGAGAGACGCAAGGTTAGCCTGCCGACAGTTCCACGACCTGTGCCAGGATCTGCTCTTCAGCAACACACAAATCATCGTGACCAGCGATCCAATCATTCCGCGCACAGGAGGCAGCTATCCATATTGCGAGTACATCACTTCAAACAACTACAAGTACACGGTTATCCCATATGAAAGGGTTAAACGGTTAACCATTTCGTTTCAGGGCCACTCCGTCGATAGCGAGTACCTTGATAACCTTATCAGCGAGATACTAACTGGGTTCCGAGGTCTTGCCGACGTCAGCCTTTACATCGACGAACTCCCACCCGAGGATATTCCAGACGTTAGCCAGTTTTGGTATTTGGTGGATGCACTATTCCCTAGCTACAGCCTAAAACTCAAGCTTTACGACGCCCTGCATATTGTCAAGCTCCGGTCGGTGCGCAAGCTGATACCGGCGTTGGCAAACCTCGCAGAAATCGAGTTTGCTTGTAACTACAACCAGCTGGGCCTCCTTAGGCATCTCCCCTTTAGCAAAAAAATTGCAAAGCTCACAGTAAGCCATGCCTCCTTTGTGAACGAAACGCTCCAGAAAGCATGTAACTTGCTACCCCGGCTCAAGACCCTGACTGTTCCGAATATTGAGTACTCCAAAATCCGGTTTATCGAACTGCCGGAATCTCTCGAAACACTTAAAGTTTCATCCTTTTCGGGCATTTGCATCGCCGGCAGTAGCCTTAAACATCTCTACATCCGGGCCCTGTCGCTGAAATTCCTCAAGTTTGAATTTCCGCAGCTAACTAACCTGATCATTGATATGCAGTGCGACCATAACTGCGATGTGTCTGCTATTGTATACACCGAGCTACCGCGGTATTTGAATTCTAAATGGCCCCTGCTAAAATCGATTGAGGCATTCAACTGCCCGGTGGATAATAATCTACACTATACCGAGAGGATTGTGAAAATCCTTGCCCAAACCCCTATTGACAGCATTGGTCTCCACTTCAAGCTGCCCCCACCACCGGAGATATACGCTGCATTCGAGCACTCCCCCATCCCTGTAATTAGCATAGATTATACCCAAAACTCGCATTAATAAAAATTGCTTGCAGAAGTCATTACTCAAATCCAGGCCTGTGGGCCCACCTAGTCTTGGTGCTCCACTTTCTTTGTTTTACCCCCTGGCCAAGCCTTTGACAGCTAAGTTGTATTCTAGATGGGGGTATCGATTACGATATTTGAGATTTTTTGGAGTCATGATTTCATTAGTTCGTTAAATACATACAATAAAAAAGAGTGGTCAGCTCCATCCACCAGCCTTTACTCCCTTTGAAAGTGCACCAGGCAGAGTCATTGGGAATTCCGACTTGATAAACTCGTAAAAGTCATCACTGTGGAGGCTAAAGCTGTCATCATCGTCGTCCTCGAACGCAAGATCGGACCACGAAGTGGAGAACTTCAAAAAGTCACGATTCGAGTTGGGGGCAGACGTGCCTGGGATGGGCATGTTCTTGGTGGGGCCTCCGGCAGCAGATCCAGGGTTGGTAATCGTCGGCTGTCTTCGTGGTGGGACTGGACCTTTCCACGTTGGCAGCGAAGCAGACAGCTTGGACTGCTGCTGGGCAGTGTTGGTGGCAGAAGTAGAGGTCGATGCAATGCTTTGGACAAGAGAAGGCACGGAGTTGAGCGAAGATGAGTCCGACGAATTTCGAACAGACATCTTAGACATAGGACTATTGAGGTCCATGACAAACACATCATCGTCGTAGTCACCAGACTGAGAACTAGATCTGGCGCCCTCATCTTGCTGCTCGTCTTCATCTTCGCTGCTGATAGAATCTAGCCGCGAGGAGAGATGAGACGGTCGCTTTGGCCGTGCGCTACCCATCATCATCAAAGGTTTGCTGGGAGGAGTGAACTGCATGGTTCGAATCCACGGCTTGGAATAGCTAAACGCAGCAGCCTCAACAGCAATGGACGGCGTACGAAGAGGTTGTCGGTTGGTAGTAGTAGTAATGAACTCGTCTGCAGCGGCCATAGTCATACCAGACGTGACTGTATCATCGTCACCCTGGGCAACAAGCTCGCCAGCAAACGGTTCCTGATCAACAGGTAGCTGTTGCTCGTCAGACACGGAAATCTGTGGGATTGGCACGGGCTCGAGCTGCTCATCGTCGTAGAAATCGTCGTCAATAGTCCAGATCTGAACATTGAGAAGCTCGTCTCGCATCTTATCCAACGATCTATTGTCCGGGTCGATGGTAAGGGCGTGTCGCAAAACAGCGAAGGTATCAGAAGACAGGGTAGGGAAAATGTCGAACAGAGCCTCTCGGTTAGAAGCAAAGTCCATAAACAGTTTATCCTTCTCGCAGGCAACCGTGAATGGGTTCCGGCAGAACAGAATGTTCAAAAGGCAGATACCAATAGACCAAATGTCAGACTTCTCGGCATCGTACTCCCCAGCAAACTTTTCGTCAAAAAGCTCCGGGGCCATGTATCGCTCGCTGCCGACGCCAAACTCATTACAGATACGGCTAGTGGTGGCGAGACCAAAGTCCGCCAGCCTTACCATATGGTTGCTGCCAATGAGAATGTTCTCGGGCTTGATGTCACGGTGGTAGATACCCTTGGAATGGCAGTACTGCACCGCGTCAATAAGCTGGAGCATAAAATCCCGAATTGACTCAATGTGGCTGGGGCCACGCTCGCCTCGAATGGCCTCGTACAAATCGCCGTTCGGATAGTACTCCATGACAAGGTAGGTGCACTCCGGGGTCTCGTAGTGGTTGAGAAGCTTGACAAGATGGGGGTGGGCGTTGCCCAAGAGCTTGTGCACTCGAATCTCCTGTCGCACCTCCTCATCAACGTTTCGGTGCTGGGAGTTCGACTTAAAGATGGACTTGATTGCAACAAGGTTGTTATCGGCGGGCGCCTGTGTGTCTCGGAACAATGAGACGACACCATAGGAGCCCTTATTCAAGTCCGTGACGAACTGGTAACGGGCTGGCAGTCCTGGGTGTTGTTGCTGACCACGAGTCATTTCGTCGTTGTCGTCGTTAATGCAAATAAATATAGATCAAAAAATGCGTCAAGGGAATGTCGTGAAATAAATAATAAACGTGTTCCGGTTGTTGGAAATGTCGCTGCTTTGACTCAGGAAGATGATAGTCTATTGCAAAGCGTCGTCGTTGAAGCGTGGAAGGTCAAATGCGATAGCGACAACCAAAGTAGTTCCTCTCTCACCAACGATAGAGTCTTTTCCTCTCCCCTAGTTGCGTCCAAAGACTGTTCTTTTTCGGGAGTGTGTACCGGATTATAGTGGTGTAAAAATATCTGGGGTAATGCGGATGAGTCTTTCGATATTTACAAAGGAGATTGACTCACGCACCACAACTCAACACGCCGCAGATACTAATCGTATTGGTGTTACACTCACTCCACACTCACAGTACGGCAGTGTTTTTTCCAACCCTTCTATTCCTCACTCTCTCCACCGTTCAAAAGACTTCAAAAACCAGCTCCTTTATTTGGTTAACACCAACCAAAGAACAGAGTTGACAGGAGAAGCTTTGATGCAAGAAAAAAGAGTATAAACTCTTTGCGCACACAAATCCTTATTCCAAATGGAACGAAGCGGACGGGAGGTACCACACAAAACTATGTGCCGGTGGGATTTTATGGCAGAGAACGGGAGGTTCGTTTGCTAAGTGGAATAGCTTGGGATAATAATCCTTTTAGAGATTAACGGGAAAACAAAAACCTGGGGCAGACTCGAGGAAACTAAAATAGAGAAAAATAGGGGGGACGGGGAAAGGATACGCTGGGGAATATATACAACACACTTATCTTAGACTTCCGGTATGTGCGGGAGCAGCGCCCTAACCGTGCCGTGGAAGAGGGGCGAAGACCACAGAAAAACACCCGGCAAGACAGGAGACCCAACCCTCGCCTGGGAAAAAGAAAGCAGCGGATGACCACTTTGCCTGATTAGGCAAAGAATCTGTATCGGTTCAATGCGCGGGCGTCTCAAAAGAGCACGTCAAGGCACGCCCCTGCCCGCGCAGGCAGTACTACCCCAACCTCCTAATTTTACGTAATCTTGAGCTAGTTGTGCGTTACTTTATTAAGGCGCTAATTAAGTCATTACGGCTGATAAGGTTTAACGGGGACGGCCGCTGGAGATAGCGCTGAGCGCCAAAACGTGATATGACCCCCGGTTGTACCATACCGTCGTCATATTATACCCGGTTCAAGGACCCATTCCGTGATACTGCCAGTGTTATTCGAATACTATGGCCCAGCGATGAGATCTAAATTCCTCGATGGCGTGATAGGCAATATTTTTAGAGATGTCACGAGACTGAAATTTCAATAACAAATAACGTACCCGTAGCAACAATAAAATTATTGACCACTTTAACGTTGGGTGAACTACAAGACTACCAAGGTGGGCCAGTTCGTTCTATAACCTACCCATTGTAATGCTATAGGCCAGTGTATAGAATAGATAAGAGGCGTGCGAGTGCGCAATGACTTACTCCAATATCATGAAATAATTCCAGACCGATCTTGCTAATAGTACAACAACTAGTATATTTTGTTAACTAGTACTACTACAGTAGGACAGCTCTGGTCGTTACCTATAGTAAGAGTTACTAAATTGAGAAGTGGCCAACGTTGGGTGATCGGTTGAGACCCAAACAAAAGAGAGGGGGCGCGCGGACACGAAGATCAAACCGCCGGTCGTATCACCTCACTCAATACTATGTAGCGGTGGGGAGTGTAAGGGGAGCGAAAATCATCGCCATATTGAGGCCGAGATTTATTTGTTGAGAGTCAACTAAAAAATTTTCTGGTGAGTACGCCGGAAGAAATCCCAGGCTGCTCATGTAGGGTACGTTATATGATATGTGCCTCGTAGATTAAGGAGGCATGGATACTACAGCGTGCTAAATCTACCAGCAGAGAATCGCATTCGGTACAGAGACGCATGTAGGTTGGTAATATGGTACCGAGCAGCAATAGAATGGAGAAGGTACTTGTCCCGTAATAGCTTTCTGCAGATATTATGCATGCGCATCCCCACAATTCACCAGTACTTATCGGCCTTTGCTGGCCCCCTTTTCCCGTTGAAAGGAGCTGTTGAAAATCTCACGTTTTGCCCACAAATGTTACTCTGCCAGAAGGAGGCTACGGAAGGGGTATACAAATCTGTGAGTAGGCCCTGCTGGGGCTGTCGCACATTTGTAGCAACCCCTCCGTTGAGTCACGTAGCTCAGCCTCTATACCACCCCAATACACAGTATCAGCCATGTGGAACGGGCGAGGCTGAGAGGCGCGCGCGCGGGCGGGTTTAAACTCCCAACAGCGACATCACCAAAAACTAATCTTGGGGTACAAAGAAACACACTCTTATCAAAGTCGAGCAATTGGAGCCACCAGTTGTGTCTTTTTTATTGAATTCTTAATTTATTCATATATTAAATAGCCTGTACGATATGGGAAGTTTTATCACTTCGTCCAAGATCATTGGAACGGTCTCGTTGGGTCTCCTGTCTGGGTACACCCTTTCTGTGGATGATTTGCCACAGCGAGCTCAGGCCAAACTCCCCAAGATTCTCGGAATCGTATCGGTGACATCCCTCTCCGCGGCATTTTTGTTCGGCGGTCCACGAAACAGACACCCATACCTGATCTACGCATTGCTCGGCGTGCCAGTCTCCGCATTGTGGTCCAGCTTGCAGGCCGAGCCCCAAGACGAGCCGCTCACCCCTACCACGCCAGGGTCCCCCGAGCGGAGCCAACTGGACAGCTCTGTCTACGAGGACATTGGAGAGAAGCAGCAAACGCCAACGCCAGAGAATGCCGACAAGTGCCCCGTATCCAGCACTAGCCGAGCCAGCAGCAGTAGCGGGTCTAGCGCCTGCATTCGCTACGGCCCAAAGGTTGTCACCACTTTGGCATTTATCGTTGCAACAATTGGCATCTACGGTGATATGTATTAATGTGTTGATGTAGGGTTATCTCCTAAAAACGAAAGTGATGTAATTAAAGCAAGTACTGGTACATGCAATTTCATGAAACGTCCCGTATACGTCTCGCCCCGTAATATATGTAACGCGGCACTTCCGCTATGCAGCTCTGCCATTGCCCTGGAAATCCACTGGCATGGTTCTGGTTGTATTGCGGCTGCTGTATGCATGGCATCTCAAGCCCTGTATCCTGTTGTCGGGGGTAGAGGTTTTGTCGGGGTTGCTGGGAGGCGAGACATATTGATCTCATCGTACATTTGGGGTGGACAGGAAAGGAGACGCACTCCAGGCGCATAGCCAGCCAGATTGATTACCGTTGACTTTTTCTCCAGACCCTTAAGTATATTGTTAGAGTCGACGGGCGTATATAAGCAGATACTCCCTTGGAAAGGCACTTAATTTCCGAGGCTCGTTTGTTTATATTTAGAGGACAGTATAACCATTTACCGCGCTTAAATGTACCGCTGCATATAACGACCAGGTACAGAACAGTGGGTCCCTTTTTTTCACTTTCGTTTCGACAGGTCGTTTTATACTACTTTTATATGGCGCTGATTTTTTCCCCTGAGCTATGAGATCTTCTCTTGAAATAGCTCGCAAGAGATCCAACCTTTCTGTTACAGAAGATGATGCTACAGCGGCTAAGAAGCTTAGGGGCCTCCGAGGATCCCCGAAAACAGCTGTCGTCGATTCAAATATTCCCTATCATATAACAAACCCAGGGAACCCCGTGGAAGTGTATCCTCCTCCTGCTCATGCATCTTATATCGCTGTCCCACAGAACCACCCAAGCCATCACTACTGGTATCCGAATACGACCCCAACTCGGGCCGAGAGAGGGGTTGAGGCGGAAGCGATTTATCGGTTTTACCACTATTATTCACCTCAGCTGGACTCACTATCTTCAATGGTGACAATTGCCCGGTCCTATCTGGCTAATAGGAGTTCCCCACACTGCTCGGCACACCTGCCCGTGGTACTCAATCTGCTTGAAATATGGTCTCATGCAGTTCTCAAAAAGCTCTACCCCACTCTCCCGGAGCAGCTGTCCACTCACATCCCAATTAACGACGCACTCCTATCTCAGATTATCAACCACATCTACATGCTACCGCAAACGCGGGTGCGAGAAGTGATTTTAGACGGATATCTTGTTGCTTCATGCATCTCCCATGTAAGTGCTGCACCACCCCAGACTACCACATCCGTACTAACTTTTTTAGATTACCGGCGATGTTCCTCGGGCATACTTGCTTAACAAGCAATTGCTGAGCCTGTACTCAGGTCATGTCCAGGCCATGTCAAATATGGCGATTATATGCCGTGCTCTCGGCCGCAAGGCAGAGGCGGAATACTATTGGTCAGAGGTGATTACGAGGAAGCCGCTCTATACAGACGCAATTGAGCAGCTGGTCACTCTCTTGTGTACCCAGAATCGACATAAGGACGCAATTGCCCATGTCGTGAGAGTAATGACTTCAATTGCAGATCAGTCTAAACTGGGGACCGACCAATGGGCCCGATTCTTGTCTCTTGGGCATACCCTGGGAAATCTCCAAACCAGTGTCGGTAACCTTGGTCGAGCGGCTCGAATATTCACTAGTATTGTCCTTTGGGCTACAGGTTTCCACAGCCATACGGCTGTTGATGACATCATTCATGGAGGTAGCGAGGCGTATCTCGGAGTCGGGGACTCTCCTAATATCTGCGTTTGCAAAGAAGGTGGACAATTGAGCCAATTCATCAAGCTCATCGAAGATGGAGTCCGCAGAACAAGCCCGAATGGCAAGGAAATCCTGGTGGGCCCCAAAGCGGCTCTGGGTTGCAAATCCTGCATTTTCTCTTCTTCTTTGGTCTGTGCAATCAATCACAAGGATCATTGTGAGAGCAAGAGTTACAAGAGCAATGTAGGCAATCACCATCGACCGGCTTGGCAAACGCCCCAGGAAAAACGATGGGAGCCAAAAGCGTCCGCGGAGAAATTGACCGCTAAGTCAGCCTTGACCTCGGTGATGATCGTTGTCAGTAACGCTCTCCTCAACCTTGCAAAGCTCATTCAGGATGGTATGCGCTCGGGAGCACCGGGGAAAGTCATTTACATCGATGGGGTACTGCCGCCTCATCTCCAAGTGCTCCCGCTCTACCTTCTATCACATTCCTTCAATCCATCTCCAAGCACTGCAAACAACATTGGCATTCTTCTTGCCGCGTACAGTCATATAGCTGACACGGCGACCCCTACGCAGGTAGATCCTAATCTACCTCCAGAGTCCGAGAGCACCCGGAGCAGGCGCCTCGCTATAGAATACTACACGTATGGCATCTCGCTTGACTCGCGGCACCCGCATTTATACACCAACCTTGGGTCTTTGTACCGCGAGCAAGGATCCCTTCAATTGGCCATCAAAGTCTACGAAAAAGCCGTCAATTGCAACCCTAATTTTAGCATGGCGCTCACTAACATGGCATCTACTTTGAAAGATATGCGCCATATTGAGCTTGCCGTCCAATACTACCGCCGGGCTGTAGAAGCTAGCCCGGACTTTGCTGAGGCTCTCTGTGGCCTGGCAGTGAGCCAGTCGCATCTTTGTGACTGGAATGGCCGTGGCGGGTATGGAAGTGAAACTCTTAGTGTAGATGACCATGGGCGGCTCGTCTTAGGTCACATTGACGGTTGGCTTGCACGGTCCATGCGTCTCCTGGAAGAGCAACTCGAAATTTCGCGCCAGTGGGGCATCGGGCTAATTGAACGTGAGGGAGACAGAATTGCTCAGCAATGCGCAAAGGCAATGGGTGTCGCTGTGTCTGAGTGCTTAACTCTACTCACAAAGTGGCAGAACCAGCCAAATGAGGGCAAACACATTGTGGCACTTATAGAAAAGGCTATGAGGGCTTGCCAGAGACGATGGTATCTTGATCGACTTGATAACAATACTCCTGAACTTGACGATCGAGAAGAGTACAACCGTCCAAAGGTGCCCTCAGCCCTTCCCGTACCCCCGGCAACGACACTATTCCCTTTCCAGGCGTTTACTCTGCCAGTAGACCCTAAACAGCTGAGAGAGATGAGCGAGTGTGCAGCCTACCGTGTCTCAATGGCTGCCCTGACTTCTTCCTGGATGCCAAAGAGTGTCTACCCCCCTCCGCCACCACCCAAACAAGCTTTGGTCGTTGGATACGTCTCAAGCGACTTTGTCAACCATCCGCTGGCCCATCTTATGCAGAGCATTTTTGGGTTTCATGATAGGGCCAAAGTCTTGCCTATTTGCTATTCGACGTCACAGGATGACGGGAGTGAGTACTATGCCAAGATAAAACAGGAAAGCTATAAGTTCCGCGACGTCAGTGCGCTCTCTACGCAGCAAATTGCAGAGCAGATTAGCCGTGATGGGTGCCACATTCTCGTGAATTTCAATGGATATACTCGGGGTGCCAGGAATGAGCTTTTTGCTGCACGATTGGCGCCAGTTCAGATATCTATCATGGGCTACCCCAGTCCGCTGGCGAGCAAGTGGAACGACTATATTCTTGCGGACCGAGTGGCTGTGGGAGACAATACCGAGGCCTATGTCGAGCAAATCATCTATATGCCGAGGTCATTCTTCTGTTGCGACCACCGACAAAGCGCCAAGGATTCTAGACTTGTTAGGTCTTCCAAGGACTCGGATAATCGAAGCATCGGCTTTGATGGTCTTGGCAAGTTTGTTGACGAAGTACTGCAGCAAAAGGATCACACTTGGGATACTGAGGTAGAGCTTCGCCAGCATTTGCGAGCAAGACTGTTTCCGGATCTCCCCCCTGATGCATTTTTGATGGCGAACTTCAATCAAATGTACAAAATTCTACCTGCGACTCTCAAGATTTGGATCGACATCTTGAAGCGCCTACCTAATGCATATTTGTGGGTTCTCCAATTTCCTGAAGCTGGAGCCCTTAATATCAAAAAATACACTCAGCTCTGGGGAGGGGACGAGGTTGCCTCTCGAGTCATACTCACCCCAGTGGCCGAGAAGGACCTCCATATTTTTCGGTCTCGTGTGTGCGACTTGTTCCTGGATACGCCGGAGTGCAATGGGCACACTACTGCATCGGACGTTATTTGGTCCTGCACGCCTATTATCACGTACCCAAGGCATGGGTTCAAGCTGTGCTCGAGGATAGCTGCTTCAATCGTTCATGCGGCGTTCCCAGATACTGAGGAAGGACGTGAGATGGCCAACCTACTGGTTGTAGACTCGGACCAGGAGTATAGAGACCGAGTAATCGAGCTGGCCAACAGTCGGGATAGCATCCTTGACAAAATGCGTCAGGTACTATTTGAGCAGCGCGAGGTTGGCGAGTTTTTCGATACTAAAGCATGGGTTTCCCATGTTGAGCGAGGCTACAAGGCCGCATGGGACAACTGGATAGATGACATTGACGAACCTATTTATTTGTAAATAATGCTTTAGCTGGCAGTTTACTCTACAGAATACTAACTCTGATACCGTTATCAATTGTCAATGTAAATACGCAGATTAAGCAAGTTAGTGTTCGAGCTTGTGGATTTCCTTACGAGCTCTGAGAATGGCCGGGTATCCCTCCAAAAGGGTCAAAATTATCCACTTAGTGCTTACAAGTGGATCGGCTCTGTATTTTTGCAAAATTGGTCGCATGAAGAGCGAAAGCTCAAAGGAGTGAATCATAAAAGTGGCCATGAGAATGGTCTGTTTCTGCTCCAACAACCGCTGGACAATCACGTTGCCAGCCAGCACAGGAGGGAGGTACTCGAAAATGAGAGGATTTGGCACCAAATAGGAAACGAGAAGCAGGGTGAGGAGAGGGAGCACGATGATCTCACTTAGGGAGTTGAATTTCGGGTAGGTAACAGTGGACAAGCGGTAAGCGGAGTAGCCTCTTGCCTTGGCAGCCTCTTTTGCCATATCAACAAGTCGGTTTCGGCTCTCACTCAGAGTGGTCATAGGAGGAGCAAAAGGGATGACTACCTCCTTCTTTTCGCCTTTGACGGCATAGCTCAGAGTAAGGTTCTCCAGGGTCAAACCAGCCATTTGGACTGGAACGTTGGCATCAACGGAGCGAACGTCAACTTTGCCGTAATGGCCCAGATAATCATAGAGACTCAGGGAGTGGTCCTTATTCATGTGGCTCATAATACGCTGCTCGGCCATTTTGACTTTTGGTTAGATCTGATAAAACGGGGGTTTATGGTAGTTTGGCGAATTGAGTGGTCTGAGATCTCCGTGTCCGTCCGATCTGATAATTCATAATTTCCCACCCAATTCGGAACGTTACCCGAAGAAATTATGCATTTGGTCCTTAAAGATACGGCTTTGCAGTAATTTATTTGTATGTACTAATAGCACTTAGTTGCCAGAACTACGTTGCGGCATATCGTCTCTAAACATGTGTTATGCCGTTGGGATATCCTTGTTACGCTGTAACCATTCCGTAACTACTTTCTTTCTCTTCAACGTTTTTGACATTTTTTTAACATTTCAACTGATGACTATTTCAGTCACAACGGATCACTGACATCCTTTTACCTCTGCCGGAGGAAAGATATCCAATGATAATGATTCGGCTAAGGGAACAATATTGATTCATTAAATGGAACATGGAACGGAATGACCCAACCCGACACTCCAGGTATTTAATCATCAGTACCTCTCAGACAGTGGTATAACCAAACATGAAAGAGACGCTGAAAATCATAATCGTCCGGCACGGCCAGACAGAATACAACAAACTCAAGGTGTTGCAGGGCCATACGGATACAAGCCTCAACGACCAAGGCATTCAAGAAGCCCGGCTGGCCGGGGCAAGACTGATTGAAGAAAACACAAAGCTCGACGCCGTTTGGTCGAGTGACCTCAAGCGTTGCCGACAAACAATCAAGCACATTCTAGAAGCTAGCAGCCAGACCAAACTCCCTGTCGTCTTCTCCGAGGACTTGCGCGAGCGATGCATGGGCGAACTCGAAGGCATGTCGGTCATGGCGGCCCGTTTAAAGTGTGCGGCTGAAGGCAAAGGGTTCCACGATTACGGCGAGTCACGAAGAGCCGCAGTGACGCGGCTCAACCGGGCGTTCGACGACGTGGTCGAGCAGAGCTTGGACGCTGGGCACGATACGGTTATGATTGTGTCTCATGGCGGCGTTGTTTCCAAGTTCATTAGCCATCTGTACCGGGATCAAGGGTTCGTGTTCGGGCCCAATGTGCGGGACGAGGATATCCAGGTGCCGCCGAACACGTCCTTTACTATTGTGCAGGTCGACAGAGGGACCAGGAAGGGCGTCATTGAGGCATTTGGTGACGCCCGGCACACAAAGTCGACTGTCGTCTACGGCGCCGATGAGCGATAATATTGTTACAGCGTAACAAAACTCTAGCGGGCGTTACTCCCAACTGGCTTACGGCGTAACGAGGCTCGGTACCGTGGTGGGAAGTGCGGCTGTGCAGATATCAGCCGTGCCGGAAAGAAAAATTTCATATTTCGCCGATAAACCTCTGGTACTTTTGATACTTGATATATAGACAATACAAGATGGCGAAGAAAAAGGGCGGAAACACCATGCGGACTGTGGAGTCCGAGGTCAGGAGCGACAAGCAGGCCGGGAATCTGCTGGCGAATGCTTCGCACAACTACAAGAACCAGAAGGACCGGCCTGTGGTCAACTCGAGAAAGAACCGGGTGTACAAGAAGAAGACGATAGAGGCACACAAGGCCAAGGCCAGCAAGCACAAGCCCAAGATCTATAGCGAGTCCCAGCTGAACCTGCCCAAGCTCAACAAGGCGATCGATCCGGAGGGAGTCAAGCAGGCGAAGCGAGGCAAGAAGCGAGATAAAAGCTACATTGAATCGGGGTCGTCGGACAAGCTCAAGCAAATTGTAGCACAGGTGACACAGCAGGTAGACTCCCAGCTAGCATCGAGGCTGGAGAGATCGCGGCAATTGGAGGAGATCAGGGAGCTGAAGCGGAAGGAGATTGAGGAGAAGGAGCAGCAGAAGAAGGAGTCTTTGGAGAAGAAGAAGAAGGAGATTAAGAGCAAGAAGAAGAAGAACGTTGCTCAGGAGCCACCGAAGAAGAAGAAGTCCGTCTCTTTTGCATAACCTTTCTATTGCATTGTTAATATTACTAATTCGAATAACGAACTGTAACGACTGAATTTTGGCCGACTAAGCTACGATTTTCTATAAATATACTCTATTGTATTCCGGTAATCGTGTGTTCCCTGCCCCATAGCCAGTATAGCAGAGGATACTTCGAGATTTAATGCGCCCTAATTCTCGGTACGCGGCGTAAAATGGTATCGGATGACACAGCCGCATGTGACCCTGTGGGCACTTTGATAACGGCGCAAGTTCACCTGCCGTCACACAGTAAAGAAATGGACAAACTCCCCAGAGAAGTTTGGGAGCTGGTGTTTGACCATTTGGGGATAAGCGTAAGAAAGGTACAACTCACTTGCCGGTTATTCCGTGATATATCTGCGCGAAGGCTATGGAGCGATGTAACTATTTCAATTGGCAATCCCTTTGCGGCGCATTCTGGCGTTACAATCGCACGACATAACATCGAGGATGCATACGACATTCTTCTTCCAGTAACCGCCTATTTTGGGAAAGTGACTCTGGAACTGCTGGGAACTGCACCTCAGGTTCCTTATGACTCGGCCATCAAGTCTATCCGGCTTGTGCTAAAACATGCCGTTCAAGTGGGCCTGATAATTCGAAATCGTACTGTCTTCACTTCTCAACTCGGAGCAGGGGTTCTCGAGACTCTCAAAAGTATGGGCGACAAACTGAATGTACAAATCAAAGACACTGTGTCGTTCGGAGACAGGCCCCCACGGCCAGAAGTATTACTGCGAACTTATCGAATGATTGAACCTTTCGCTGCATCAGTTGAAGCTAACATTACTATTAAAGATCTCGGAAGTCCCCTGATTAAGGAAGCAACAATGCCGGTTACAAAACTCACGCTAGCTTCTTTACCTGTCTCAATGGAAGAAATCGACAACCTTGTTCGATCATGCCCGAGGCTTAAGTCTCTATCTCTGCCCACATATTTCTGGACGACAGGCGGGAGATTGATGCTTCCCGAGAATGTATCAGAGGTAGAAGTTTACGAAAACTATCGGCCAATTGATCCAGGCCATGTGACACATCCGGTCGTTTTTAACAGCCAGTCTGTCACTCTACTCAGGATAGACACGGGGGCGCTAAAGCTCGCAATTAGCTTCGATTTCCCGAGCCTTCGCACGCTGGAGCTGACGTCTCTTAGAGACATTGATACAGCCACTCTAGCTAAGCTAGAACGACTGGCCAGTGGGGGCTTAGATCGTCTCGTCATTGAAGTCGGAGAGAGCAAGTGGCTTCCGTTAATTGGTCCCATTGTCTCCAATGTTAGGGAGGAGATTCAGCTTGTACGATTGGGCGGCTCGGCCTTATATTCATCGGATACATGGAAGAGTAAAATGCGGTACAACTACATGGCGGACCTCATTACGTTCGTTAGACATTCCCACAAGGCGCGACATATGCTGCTAGAACTGGTTCCTTTAAAGTCTGGGCTGATGGAAGCGTTTCTCAAATTGCTTGTCTACCCCGGTTTAGAGTCGCTTAGAACGACGGACTTTTACAGACGCAATGGTGAACTAGATTTCGATCAGTACCCATACATGCACGAGGTTTTACCGGCTAGAGAGACCCGTCATTTCACCAGTCTAACGCACCAGAAAGAATTTGAAGTCGATATAACATACGTACGCCTGTCACGACCACCAGACGACTTTGAAGGGCTTCCTAGAGATGCATCAAATCTGATTAAAGGGCAGCGGTAAACCGTTAAAATGCACACCTTATCAAGTTCGTCAACGACTCCTGTACAGAGGCAAATGAAAAGCAGAAAGGCATGTCATTACACTTTATAGACTTATATTACACATTGCGTTAAACAAAAGGGAAAAAAAACACAAACGTCAAAAAGGATTTGAGAGTTTTTTTTAGAATAATTAGGCATGGCTGTGAGCGTTGCTCTTGACAGCGTGGATCTCGGCTTCGAGCTTCTCGTTGAGCTCAGCAGTGTACTCCGCGTCAATAACGTTAAGCTCGTTCTCCTTGTCGTTAAGCTTGTGGAAGAAGATCCAAATCAAAGCGGTGGCAACGGCGGTGGCACAAGCCAGACCACAGTAGAGCCACAGAAGCTTTGGATCGACAGAGACGGAGGAGAGGGCAATACCAAGAGCGGAACCACCGGCGTTGGTGAGCAAGAAGAGGGCCATGATGAAAGACTTCATGTTGGCTGGGGCCTTGGTGTAGGCGTACTCCAAACCAGTGACGGAGGCAAAGATCTCAGCGTAGGCCATGAGCACGTAGGCCGGGGTCTGGATGGCAACGTGAACGTTGTTGGTGTACTTGCAAGTCCACTCTCGCGAGCCATCAACAGTCTGCCACTTGCACTCACCCTGCTTGTAGATGAAGTACTGGAGGACACATGCGTAGACCATGGAGAGGGTGGAGAAGACAAAGCCAAGGGTGATTCGGGAGATTGGCTTCATCTCCATGCCGATCTTTCGCAGGGACGGGTAGAGGAACTTGTTGGTGATTGGAATGAAGACGATAATGGCAATCGAGTTGAAGGACTGCATGATATCGTTTGGCATGCCGTGGAGGGCCATAGTGCCGGCCTGGGAGATGAAGTTGTTGTTCATCTGGCCGTAGACAAGCCAGAAGATTGGGTAAATCAAAAAGACCTTGCAACCAATGAGCGCTCGGCCCACCTCATCGACAAACAGGTCAGACCATGGCACCTCGGAGAGGCCGTTGGCCCGTCGCACCGAAGGCTTGCAGTTCTCCAGGTCAAACTTGTTTCGCGCAGACATGGCGATGATTCGGAAGCAGTTTGGCAGCACAGAGCCCTGAGGAGGTCGCTTAATGTACATGTTTCGACCGAGGATGAGGGCAATGATACCGACAAAGAAGAAGCAGAATGGCAGCAGGTACGCGGCCCAGAAGTCGACTCGCTGCTCGAGCTCGGTGGTGGCCATGTTGGAGAGGGAGCCAAAGTTAATGCAGAAGTAGAAGATGAGGAAAATGGACTGGATGGTCACGTTGGGGTCGACAATGACTCGCTCGCCAGACTTGAGCGTCTTGACGTACGCCTTAGTGTTGGTGTACTGGTCAGCAATCATAGGACCGACGTTGCACTTGATACCACCGGTACCGATACCAATGACGACCATGGCGGTCGCAAGGCCGCCGACGCCCGACTTGGTGCCAGAGTCGAGGGAGAATGGCAGCGAGGTGATGAACAGAATGAAGTTACCGACAACGTAGATGAGGGAGAAGATGAAGATGGCATTGTACTTGCCGGTCCAGGTGTCAGCGACAATGGCGCCGCCAATTGGAGTCACGTAGCACCAGAACTGGAAGAAGTACGAGAGCGCAGTGGCGGCCTGGTGGCCAAGGCCAAGACCACCTGGCTGCGAGGTCGTGTCTCGCGGCAGCTGCATGTAGTTCTGGAACGGACCAGAGATACCGTAATAGGTGAATCGCTCGCACAGTTCGACAATGGCGACGAGCCACATGGAGAGCGGCAGGTCGTCGGTGACCTTTCGCAGAGTCATGAGCTCTTCATCGGTCGGGGCCGGGCCCTTGGCGTGAGCCTCGGCGTGGGTCTCAGTGCCAGTGGAGGCGACCTCGTCGGCCTCCTTCTCGTCGACCTGACGCTCGTTTCGGTAGACTTGATCCTCTTCAGTGGACATTTTGATGTCAGAGAAAAAATTGGGGGTTTGTCTTTTGTACAAAGGAAAGACGTTGAAAGAACCTGTTTAGATGCGGGATTCCTTTTGAATTGGTCAAAGGAAAAGGAACTCCTCCGAGATGTAGTGTAGACTTGAAGAATGCAAAAGTCGCGACAAGAGAAAAGGACAAGAGGACGGAGTTGGTTTTATATATCCCTTATCTTTTTTCTTTTCCGTTTATTCTCAATGGTTCCTTCCTTTCATCCTCTGGCGTTTCTTTTCGCGTCCCAGCCCACCAGAAAAAGGAACTCGGCAGGGACGCCGGAAAAAGCAAGGTGGGATTTGGGAGCTGATGGGCAGTGGTTGTTACTTTTCTGGGCCACAAAAACCAATTGGAGAAGCGAGAATATTTCGGCAGAACACGCCGGGCTTCGCCATAGGTCTGTATTGCCTGTATTGAGGTATAGAAGCGTGAAAAAATGCCCAATCTTGCCTGCTTTGCCAGATCGATCGGAAGCGCTTTCGCGGGAATGCTTTGTGCCTTTCGCCACGCCACCGGGGCGCCGGAGTTAGCTGGTGATGTAGCATTTTGCAATCTGTAGAGCGGTCATAATAGAAACGTTTTTGTGAGGCGATTGATTGGCCACGTAGCGCAATGCTCAAGGCACACTGTACTATACGGTAGGCAGAGTTTTGTGTGCCTTACCGCATTGCGCAGTGTCGAGATGAGATGAGGTAGGTCTTACTAGTACGGCAAATTTTCGCGACATTGCCGCAAGAGCTGCAGAGCCAGACCCCGTTCTACGCCGAAGTGGCAGACACGCCGCAGAGCTCCAGACTGCAATATACAGCCGGTGCACTCCAACATGCATGAAACGTCCAACTCCATAGATATGCAGCCAACCATTTGCTTTTGTCTCGTAAAATCGCACTGGCGATGTGAACACTCGTTATGGGGAACCCTTTTCCGTCCTGCTCCCGGTGGGGTAACTGTACTGCTCTGTGACATTACTAGCTGGAAAATGCATGCTCAAAAGGGCTAACGGCCAAAAGATCAGAAAGGGAGAACAGCCAATTACAGCAGCTACGGCGGCTAAGGCAGATATGGTGGGACACCGGTGGAGGGGAGATCATTCGATACTGTGGTTTGTACCTCCTGAATTGTGACGGCGATAGTGGATAAAAAGAGTGTATATCGCAACGCCCATACCGAATCTCTACCTGATTGTTCTATCGATAAGGAAACTGATTGGCCGATCAATGGCGCTCTAAGACACTACTGTAATCTTTGTATTTTTTCCACACGACCCACGGGCAAACCGTTGCTTTTTGCAGCATTTCAACGGTTTTTTCCCTCAAAAAGTATACGTAGGTCACAAAACCCACCCTGGGTTGGTGCAAGCCGTTACACTGATATATCTCCGTTGCATGCGTTGAACTTGGCTACGTACAGTACATTGGCCCGGCGTTTCGGGCTCTTCGGGACGTGCATGTGCTTCCACCCCTAATATACCGTTTATCTTCTCCACCGGTACACTCAGGAACACTCTCCACCGAGGCTCCAATGCTACTTCTTTAATATATTTTGCGTCCTGGCGCCGTTTCATTGGTAGTACCTATGTAGTGCCGTTTCATTGCAGTACGCGTAGTAGTAGTGACATTAGTAGTGTACGTACATATAGTGCAGATTTTGGGTATCCTCCACCTGACGTGCCATTGCATAACGTGTTTTTGGCGCACTTGGCATTTGATACGGCACAGTCTGTATCAATACATGGTACAGCTTATGAGGGAATTGCGACACCGGGGCCTTATCGTCAGATATTACAACATATCCTGCCAATCAATGAGGCCTTATCGTTAGATATGACAACATGCTCTGCCAATCGGTGAGACCTTATCTCCCTACATCCACCCTGTAACTCCCTACTTCCAGTTCTCCTACGTACGTACACCATAGAGTAACTACATACATCAGGTTCCACCGCTATATACATTGACCTACCAACTACATACATTCAATTAACTGCGGCTCCGACGGTACCAAAATCCACTGCACGCCCAACGGCTAAACCATGGCCTTCGGCACAATTCCTGCTCTATATGCTGTGCTGCAGCACTAAAGGCCGATGGTGCCGAGATGGTGGAGCATGGTTTTCCGTGACTTTCACGTGACTGCGGAACGTGACCAGACTGTGATATCTCACTGGGAGTAACCCCCATACCGCAATTTCGCAAACCTCCCAAAAGTCACCTGAACAGAGCCCTCGTGACCTTTCCATGACCAACCCTCCAGCCGGCCGTGATTAGTTATATTCGACTTGCTGAGCGCAGCGACGCGTGAAAGCGGCTCTTTACTAGCGTACCAATTACACACCCTAGTTATACACCCCATAGCGGTCTAATTGCTCTTCCACCGCCTCATTTGCGGCTTTGCTAAGGACTTTGCGGCGACCGGTTGTTTATCATCACGTGCCGCGAGAACATAGTTCACCCAACAATACCCCAATACTAAACAATGCAAGTTAACGAGAGCTCGTCGCTGAGCGACATCAAGCAGGAAAAGGCCCACGGCAAGAGGAAGGTCGACGAGGAGGGCGCCGACAGCAAGCGCCAAAAGCTCGACCAGCCCCTGGAAGAGGGCCGCCTCCCGAGCGAGGGCGAAGAGGACGACGGCGCCGAGTCTGACCACTCCAACACGGACCCAATGGTTAAGTCGCAGTCCCAAGCGGCGGCGGCGGCAGCAGCAGCCGCACAAGCCGCAGAGCACGACAAGGACGAGGCCGCCGAAGGGTCGTGGTCGCTGCCCGCGGGCGCGCACAGCAATATCCAGGACGCGATCCACAAAATGCGCTCCGGCCACCACCCCTACGACGACCTGTCGGTCAGCAGCCCCACTGTTGTCGCCGCACTGAATGCGGCGCGGGCGGTCCCCCAGTCAACGCCCTCCGTGGGCCACCTTGCGTCTCCACCGCAGGGCCAGGGCGGGTCTGAAGTGCACCCGGGCATGGTGCAGCCCAAGCGGCCCGCCGTTGGCACGGAGGAGTGGCACCGGATCCGCCGCGACAGCCACAAGGAGGTCGAGCGGCGGCGCCGGGTGAGCATCAACGAAGGGATCAACAAGATTGCCGAGATTGTACCGGACTGCGACAAGCAGAAGAGCCACATTCTGCGCCGCGCCTACGACTACATTGTCAAGCTCAAGGAGAACGAGCAGGCGAACATGCAGAAGTGGACGCTGGAGAAGCTACTAACGGAACAGGCCATTGCCGAGCTCTCGGCGCAGAACAAGACGCTGAGGAACGAGCTCAACCAGGCGTGGCGCGAGGCCGAGCAGTGGAAGAACGCGTGCACTTCGCGGGGGATCACTCTGGACAACGAGCAGAGTGAGTCGCGCGACAAGCATTCGGACGAGACGAATTATTACGAGAACAATAGCAATTCTAACGGCAAACGAGACGAATAATTTATTTAATCTACCTAATATTACAGACGGCACTATTTCACCTCCAGCACTCACGTAAGCAACCCTGGACCCTGGCGTCCTGTACTTGGGGGGCTAGCCCCCAAACCCCCCATAGCTGGGGGCAAGCCCCCAGACACCCGAATTCAATTGGCCTGTTACAAGTGTTGACTTCCATGCTCCACTAAGTATGGAGGGTGGCTTGTATTACGATACGAGAGTGGAATAGTAACAGGGTTAAGGTGAGGCTATTCTGCATTGTCAAAGCAAACCAATTGAAGTATGCAAAAATCAAATGCGACTTCGGGATAGAATTGAGTGGGTACACGGGGGCCTGGGGGCTGGCCCCCAGCTATGGGGGGTTTGGGGGGCTAGCCCCCCAAGTACACTGCAAACAGGTTGACAAGGGCTGGTTTCTCCGATGTAAGCCACAGCTTTGTTACAACTTGTAATAACTGAGTACGGTGTTGCTAATATTCCCAACAGCAATAGGTGCTGTTGAGGAGTGCAATTGTAACGGCATAATACTAGTATGGGGCGGTCAAATCAATTTGGAACTATATAAATGGTAAATTCCTGTGCGGAACTAATAGACGGGGGCCAGGGGGGCAGCTCAGGGGGGTTTGGGGGGCTAGCCCCCCAAGGTGATCTAAAGGTCGACCTCTCTATACAACACTGCCTCCTCCATCTGGGCCAGGGACCCGTGGTACTCGAGCCCTTTGGCCATGGAGTCAGCAGAGCCCTCGCCAGTGAAGACAAACACCGAAGAGGACCCGGCGTACAAAATGTCCCCCTCCCACCCGCAGCGGTTCGCGCAGATCATCGCGACGCGCTTGGCGCGGTCGACGAGCAGCGGCTTGGACCGCAGGGCCCAGTAATTGACCGTGGAGAGGTCAATTTCCTCCGGGTCCAGCTCATGCTTGAGGGAGTCCATTCTGAGCTGTTTCGCCTCGGGGTCGTTTTCGATCAGCGACGGCGACTCGTGGTGCAGCCACGCCATGGGGCACACGAGCAGATCCGCGTTGTTGCGCACGGCAGAGCCCGCAAACTCAAACGCATCAAACGGCGCCTTGAACTGGTAGGGATTCAAGTCCATGCAGATCCCCAATTGCACCCGCAACCCATGCAGCGTTGCAAGCTCGACAACGGGGAAAGGATCTCCCTGCGCAATGCCGGGGGTGAGCGGCGACTCGCGACACCCAAACCGCTCGTCCGTGTCGTACAGAAAGGCCTTGCGGTAGTTGTACCCCACAGCGCCGTCCGGCAGCGTCACCACTGCCGAGTTGTACACCTCCTGGGGGCCGTGCTTCTCCGGGTACCCCACAACGGTGTGGCAGTTGAGCTGTTTTGAGACCTGTGACGCCCATTGCACGCTGGGGTTTGCGGCAGTTGCGTGTGGGGTCTCGAGGAACGGCGAGAGCTCGGCCCTCGACTGGAAGTTGTACCCAGTGAGCGCGAACTCTGGCAGCACGACGAGGTCCACGGGCTGGGTGATGCGCTGGACGAGCTTGGTCGCCCGCTCAATGTTGGCCTTGAGGTGCCCGATCCGCGGGTTCAGCTGGACGACGGCTATCCGAAGTTTGGGCATTATTCGCTGGCAGTCCTGGGCAGAGCGCTTTATGCCTCCGGCCCCTCTCCTTCGCACGGCTCCAATCTGCGTTGATAGCACTTTGGGCGGCGTTGGGTGCCAGGTCCCAGGTGTGGGACGCGCGTCCCAATAGCTCTTGGCGTCTCGGATCGACTGCATGCGTGTCTCACGTCATCCCCGAGGGACGTGAGACACTGAGTACATGAAGTGACTAATTGAGCAGGAACTCGTACCCAATGCGGAAGTCTCCATCTCATCTCATCTCATCGCCAAAGCTTCACACGAAGGAGGTTTTGCGGAGATGCGATGCTCCGGCAGAGCTCTCGGCGGTGTTCGGGGGTATCCACGGGTTCTCTTGGGGGTTTATTGGACTTCTTGGGTGCTCTTGGGGTCTCTATGGGGGTGTACAAATGGAGGGTATTTTGGGGGTGCATAACTAACGACGTAATTGAGGCTTATCGCGCCGCCAAACGCTTCACAAGACGCTGGAAAAAGGGGGGGGACCAATACTGCAATTCGCTGTACTGCTTTGGTGCCGTTCATTCTATGCACACCTGTCGCGCTGGTCGCATTTGCGCTACACACTACGTGGCGACGGTACGGGGAGCTCCGGGGCGTTCGCGGGCCGATTTGATCCCACTTAGCAGCGAGTAGTGGCTATTACGTAGCGCTGCAGCGATACACGGAACTGGAGGCACGATAAGGTTGGTCGTTGCAAACGCAATCTGCGCCGTCTGATAGGTTGGATAAATAGAGGTTATCTCTGTGTCGGAGTGTCTCGGGCAATCCTCGACCCGCCCGGGGACGGTTGGCGACACCATTACCGTCCTTGGCGGGGTCAGCGGCCCCTAACCAGCGTAAACTGGCCAGTTAAGTTCCACAGGTTAACAGGTTAATTCTACCCGGGCGATTAGGCAGGGCTTGCCTTATCGTATGTATCAGCGGCCGACAACTACAGGGGTATCGATTAGACATTGTGGTCGTGATAAAGCGTCGTGATGCACGAGCACACAACCTTTGGCAGGGCTTTTCCACTACACCAAAGTATACTCTGACCGATACCGTGACCGTGTATGTGTTGAACTGCCAATATCGGTTATGGCCATTGACTCATTCAACGTTGTGAACTACTCATAATGACCGTAATGACAGTTAGCAGTTACAGTAGTTACCACTAAAAGTTAGCAGGCACAGTTCCACTAATAGTTAGCAGAAAGATGAGCTCGGGCATAGATTCAGTTCTTGTAGTCCGGGGAGGGGGCAATATATATAGAGCATAGAGAATAGTACCGATATCGGACTGCATATTCACCCATACAAAACTACGAACCATCTGCAGCCCGCCGATTACTCACTGCGGGAGATTTTCATTGGATCCTGCGCTACAGTACAGTAGTTCCCCGTAGTTCACCAACGCAGACTGGGGAAAGTCCGACGGAGTTGTATAGACGGCGGTGTAGAGCTATCACCGGAGAGCGATGGAGTGCCGTGCTACGGCACCAAACGTTACGCACTACTGCCGTGGTAGTGTAACGGCACGTCGGTAGCAAGTAGAATAATAATAGAAATAAAAATGCAATTAATGCGCCGTGAACGCTTTGAGCCGGCTTTTCGTTTCGCGGACAATCGCCCGGGCTTCGTCAATATCGTTGGCACTCCCTCGGGTGACACTCTCTGCATACTCGTGGGCCTTGGTCCAGTTCCCGCGCACAATCTCATACTTGGCAAGCCACAGCCGGGCCTTGCATGTATCATCCGTTACTCCGTCATTGGCCTCCTCCACGAGGCATTGCTTCATGTACATAGCCGCCGACTCCTTGTCATTAATGCGCTCGTAGAGAACTGCAATCTTGAGTAGCACGGCCGGATCCATATCCGAAACGCGCAGCGCACGCTTATAGGCCTTGATCGACTCATCTATCCGTTCGAGCTTGTCAAAGCAGTGCGCCAGCGCCTGCCACATACGCACGTCGTGCGGTTTGAGCGAGGTCGCTCGCTGGTAGTAATACAATGAGTAATAGTGCATCTCCAGAACCTCGTAGGCCTGGCCCAAGCCATACCACGCGCGGTAGTCGCGCTTGTTCGCATCCACGGCCCGGCGGTACGACTCTATCGCGGCGTGTGTGTTCTTGAGCTCGACAAACTCGTGGCCCATCAGCGTCCACGCGCTAAGGTACTTGCGGTCCAGGATCAGCGCCCGCTGGTAGTACGTGATCGCCTTCTCATGCTCCGACCGCAGACTGTAATAGTTGGCCACAATGCAGCACGTTTCCGGTCGGAACTTGTCGGTGCCGGTCGCGAGCTGCGCCAGATGGGCCAGCTTTGGCCGCCGCTCCATGACATAGAGTATGTTTGAGTAGATGTCCATATCCTCTAACCGGTGCGGATCCGACTCAATAACCTCGTCGAACAGCTGCTCCGACTCGGGGTAATTGAGCCCGTGGTAGCATATTAGCGCTTTCTGCACCTTGAGGAACGTAAACCGCGGTAGTATCTCCAATACCGAGTCGAGGCTCTGCATAATCGACCGGTCGTACTGGTAGAACTCCTGGTTCGCATGGACCAGGAAAATACGCATCATAATGTGCTCTGGCAGCCGGTGCACAATGCTCTTGAGAGAGTCCACCGTCGGCAGACACTGTAGCAGCTCTTGCCATGCGCTCCAGTTGTAAGGGAACAGAGTAACGGACTGAATCAGCTTCTTGAGCGCCTCCTTCTCGTTCTTCTGCTGCAAAAGCGCAATTCCATACAGATATAGCAAAAACGGATCCTCTCTCTCTTCCTCAGAACACCCGTCCAGCTCCCGCACAATGTATGCAATCTCTTTATTCGGGCTGATCGTGTCCTTGGGACCCAGAATGCCCTCATACTCTTCTTCCTTTTTCTTTTCCCCCGAGATATAACGCGCGTAGAGCCGTAGAAAGATCGCCAATGGCCCGCGGCTCTTCTCTAGCAGATGATTACACCGGTCGTATTCGCGGCAGTCAAAGTACGTCTTTGCCAACAGCACTTTGTTCTTAATTCTATCCGGCTGCAGGTATCTCGGGACGTCTTCAACGTTGAAACTGAGCCCTGGGGTGGCTTCGTCCTCCTCATCGGAGTCTTCGTGATCGGCCTGATCTGGATCATGGACCCCGTTAGCGGCCTCGGCACACCACTTAGCCGCGTGGTAGAGGCATCGGTTCGTCAATTTGTGTGACGCAGCTAGAAGTTCTGACTTGAACCGTTTTAAATCAGAGCTCTCTGACCGGCGCATATTTTAGTCGTGTTGTTGTTGCACCACCACCAATGTGTTTGGGATTATCGGTGTCTCCGTCAACTATCGCCAACGTTACTTCGCGGGCCATTTATTGTGCTGTATTTAATTCGCTAAGTTTGTCAAAGTACCGTCCTTGGAGATATTGACGTAATACCATTGTAATAGTATCCATTTACAGTTGACTGCTGTTAAACTATTATATCGTACCAGCACGACGTAAAATATGGTAATTTACGGTTGGTGGTACGGTATCTCTACCGGCACCGGATTCCAAATGTACCGTACAGAAAGCCAAGCTCGGGTCATGATCAAAATATATAATAATGCGAGTTCAAATGCCAAATTCAGATCCTTAATTAATAGACGTATCTAAAGTCTAGTCGCATCGACCCTACGTCTGTTGTAGTGGCCAAATACTCTTCTTGCTCATCCGCCGTCAAATTGTCCCACACTTTTGCTTTCCGTCTGTTCAGCTCCCGGTAGTAGACCCAGGTAAAGCCATATGCAAGAATTGTAACACAATTCATCGCAAGCAGAATATGGTTGCCTCTCTTGTACAATGGCTTATCATCATCGCGGTAAATCTGGGTGGCTATAATTGTAGCCAATTGTACTGTAATGTTGTACAGTGCCGCAGACACAGTTCTCGTACCCACCCGATTAGAATTCCTCGAGCACCAAGCGACTTGAATCGGATGCGGGTAGGGATACCCAATAAGTAACGTTGTAACGGCGAATTTGGACCACTTGTTCGTATTCGCACCAAATGTGTTCAGCGCAACGAGGCATGGGAAAATCCAGAATTGTGAGCAGGCAGCCAGCAATGTCCGACTGTTCACAACTTCCGATAAGTATGTAAAGACTAGCAGCATCAGCAGCGTAAGCGCAGAAGACGGGATGACAAGCAAGTTCGTCTGAAACGTATCAAATCCAAGGGACTTCAGAGTCAGCGTCAAGTAATTGCTCACTGGCTTTACGGGAATACTGTAGAGAAGCCCTAACAAATAAAGAGGCCACAGACCGTAGTCTTTAACACAATCCCATAGAACTTTAAGTGTGATACCCTCTCGATTGTTCATGTCACCCTTTGTGGGATCATCTCGAAGAATTCGGTTCGTCATGATAACTTCCTCTCGCTCGGAGAACCAGCCATCCTTTCCTCTAAGCCATCCTTTAGTAGCAGTCGGAGCGGCAGGCATCATTCCAAATGAAAACAGTCCAATAATCAATGTAAATGCCCCTTCAAGCAGGAACAACCATCTCCACCCTGCCCTTCCGGTAACACCTCTCATGTGCAGAATACCAAAGCCAAGGAAGGCCGAAGTAATATCCGCGAGATACATGGAGGACCAAAACCAGGACAATCTGACGGGTAGCTCTTTACCAGTGTAGAAGTATGACAAGTAGAGAACGACATCGGGAATAAACCCACCTTGGATGAGACCAAGCAAACATCGTGTTACAAAAAAGGATGCTCTTCCGCTCAGGAAGAACTGGCACATGGCGACAACAGACCAAAGGCAAATCTGAGCCGGAATCCATCGATCAGGACCGATTTTTTTTGAAATAAGCTGGGAAGGCAGCTCAGCGACAAGAAAAGCTAGCTTTTGAATCATTTCTCCATTATTGTAGTCGTTGGTGTTCATATTCAAGTCGTCCAGGAAGTTATCTGAAAGAGCCTGGGCGAGATTCGAGCGATCAATCTCAAGGCCGAAAAACATCAGGGCAACCCACACCATTATCTTGATGTCGATCTTCCGTAGGACCTTGAACTCTTCTCTCCAGGTCCACCTAGCTTTTGGGTCCAGTCGGTGGATGTTTTCGTAATCGCTCTTGGGCCAGTAAAGCTGGGCCTTGCCTGGGTCATCAAAAACCGATGGCTGAGTAGCAACGTCATCTTCGTTGAACGCTTTTGTTTTCCTCTTACCGAAGATATTATATTTGTACTGAGTCTTTGCCAAATTTAATTCATCGACATCAATGTTGAGGCCACGGATCTGTCCAACCTCATCAGAAGTGACGCTTCTGGACTCTTCAACCACATCGGCCTTGGTATCTGACGACTTGCTCATACTCATCGCAGAAATAAATAGCCTATTATAAGCTACCTTCTCAGCAAGCACTGTCGTAGTTTATATAGAGCCCATATATACGAGCGAGGTGGGTCACGATTCATTCTTATTACGCATAATTCCACAATTGGTTATCGATCCCGTATTCCTGAGTGAATATCTAGCGCGTCAAGTACCATTCAATAGGTAAATTATATCCTAGATCTGCACCTGAGTCTACGTGGCCGGATGTATGATATTGCGATATATGCACTCTTCTTTCATGCTCTCTTGAACACGGTTGGATTGGGTCTATAGAAAGGAGAATACTTGCATAAACGGATTAAAAATCACTCAAAAGCGTATAAGCTGGCAGATTAGAATGCCCATGTCGCTATGTCAGCAGCTGAAATTGTTATTAGAACTTGGCAGGGCTGTGGGAAATCCTGGTCGAATTGATATCAAAGACCTTCTTATAATGATTCAACCAAAGGAACATTTAACAATTGAATCGTATTTCCATTGTAGTTTATCCAATATGTAATGCAGCTCCACGACTGTGCGCGTGTACCCACATGCTTAACCCGCTTCTTTGATAATTTGATACGTTGTCGTCCCAAATACTAACATGATCGGCATTTTTAATCGCACCGTTCTATTACGTGATTGAAATGCCGGTATCGCCGAAAATACACAAGCGATACTTCCAATATTCTACCCATTCATTCAATGGCTAATTTTGTCCTGGGGATCTCGGGAATAGTTTGGCAAAATAGCTGAAGGCCCAGAAGTCCATTCGTTGCAATAAATGGATTCCATATTAAAGGTTTTAGCTTGGTCCTGGTAGGGAGTGGTTTTCCAGAGGACGGCTGCAGCAATGTTTGTAACGAGCGTAACAAAGCTGAGGGCAGTAAGCAATGGAGAATACGCAAAGCGCATTTAGCTGGGAAAGCCCCCCACTCCTTAATTGACCCATTCATAAATATTCATGTCAAATTGCTCCTAGAGTCTAAAAAGCGAGTAGACCCGGTATGACTGGGTTGAGACAGAACTAAATACTGCTACGAAAATTGATTCGTTGTTGGTCGCTTATGAAGGCAATGATACAGTACAGTGTAATCTCTAATCTTTGTAGGGTTTGGTTTGGGGGCTAAAGTCATACTCCTTCTCCATTGGGCCTTCCATACACATCATAACCTATACGACAGGCATGTACCATAGAATATGACCATGTTTCCCACATGGGTAACATTTTGTGAGGCCCTGGTTCCTTCAAGGGGCTCAAGCTCTAATCTCGTCGTTTGTCACGTTAGCTCTCCGCACACCACTCTCGAACCACAGCCGGCTTGGCAATGTGTGATGTCGTCTCCAAATGAGGTCTTGAGTCATCTTTTTGGCGGTTTCTTCGTTCAGCCCATCAATTTGGCCATGTAATTGTGGCTCATGAATCTTTGCTAGGGGGCGCTGGAACCCTAAAAACCAGTCTCCACCTCCTGAACATGGTACTACTAGGAACAAGTTGTACGTATTAAAAGTACCAGGCACATATAGAATCAATTAGTATTGGAGGAACTGAATTGCATAAATGACGTAATAATTCGCGTTCAAGGGTTCTCCAGAGAATTCCATCACCACTGATGACAGAACCGTGTTTCAGATTATACGTTAGCGAGTCAGCCGAGTCAGCCGTATTACATAGTGCGTGCGCAGGCGTGCAAACGCTAGAACGTTCTACACGGCACTCCGGATCTTCTAGAAGACTCTCGACGATCGCGACAATTCGACATCATTCCATGCCCGGCGCAACAGCCTCTAAGGCCATTACAAATCGGGTGAGTACAGATAGAGGCAAACTGTGTATAAATTAGGGCACTTAGCCCTCCGTAGATAGTTTTATCATTCTTCACTTGAATACACTTGTACGACCAAACAACCGAACCACCAAAAGCACCATGCAGTTCATTCCAGTAGACTACTACTACCAGCAGCCACAGTACCAGCCACGGTACGTCCGGCAACCATACCGACAGGAATATGTCGATCTTGATGACTACCTTGCCGAGCAGGCCTATGCTCGGGAGATGTACGCTCGCCGACAAAGAATTGCCGCCGCTCGGGCTCAGAGAGAGCGTCAGATAGAGCGAGAGGAGAGAATGAGAGCTGCCTACGAACAGCAGCTCAAGGAGCAAGCCTTGCGCCGATATTACGAGGAGCTTGCAGAGGAGGAATTGTACCGACGAGCCGAAATCAAGCGACAGAGACAGCTCGAGGCTCAGCAAAAGGCACTACAGGAGGAGCAGCGTTGACAGAATGCATACCCACAGCAGTTGGCAGTTGACGACATTCTCTCAATGTTTGGATTGCGGCGAGCTGATGATGATGAGTCTGCCAGCTCCTCTAGTGAGTCTGACTCTGAAATCGAGGACCCTGCTGAGTCTCACGACAACGCCGACGTTACTGTGGCTGACGAAGACTTCGACGTTTATCGTAACGAAGAGCCAACCAAGCCCCAAGAGGAAACGAAGACAGAGCCCATTGTTGAATCTGAGCCCTCTACCCCGGAATCTGCAATGGCCGACTTTGCTCACGATCTTGCGTCTAGCCTTGATGAAGTTAAAGAAGACAAAGAGGAAGACATTGAAATGAAAGAGAGCTCTGAAGAAGATAACAACGAGGAAGAGACTGCTTCTGAGGCCACTGAGGTGCCGGAGCCAGAAACTTCAGAGTTGGAAAAGCTTTCAGAGATGTTAGCGGATATCAAAAACAGGGTTGACTCTGCGGTTGCTACTTACGACCGATTGTTCAACTACGAGTCCTCGTCCGACTCCGAGTCTGAATACACCGTTTCGGCATTGAATTCCCGCATTAAGATTCTCCAGAAGACGCAGATCGAACTGGAGAAGTGCTACACTGCCCTAGACTTGCTTCCAAAGGGATCCAGCGAGACCCGAAAGACCAAGCGGGATCTGACCAGCCAGTCACTAAAGTTTGCCGACAAGATTGATGATCTTCTGCGAGTTTTGGAGTCACATAAGACCAAGCTTCTAGAAAAAGAGTCCGCCAACGAGACTGAGCCAGAGTCTGATTCTGATTCTGACCATGAGGACTCACCCAACAAGGAGGCAGCTCCTGAGAATACCGAGGTCAAGCAGGAAGAAACTCTAGAGCGTCCGATTCGGCGAGTAATGATTGAAACTGTTCCTGATGAAAATGACTTTTAATACTATGTGTGATTCTTCATATTTATTGATATTTTAATGACAATATAAAGTTCTTGCATGTCTGAAAAAAATCCCTTAACTTTCTGCTATTGTTGCATAATTATTGTAGTGTTACTTCTTCATACCAAAGACCAAGACAAGATTCATCTTGTGCATGTAGACAGTACTGCCATTCTTGTCAACTTGGCTGAGCGTCTTGGATACGGGCTGGTCGGAGAACATCTTATACTTGTCTTCAGTAAGCCACATTTTGACCCTGAAGGCCTTTTCAAGCCCCACGTTAGTAAATCCGGCATTTTTGAATGCCTTGACAAATAAGTGCTCTTGGATACCGTTAGCATGGGCAACGCCAAGCTTTTCCGTGTCTCCCTTTATAATATTGTGGCCACTCTCTGAACTTTCATGGTCGTCACGAGTCTCGTCGCCATGGTGATGGTGTCCCTGATGGCCATGGTGGTGGTGATGGGCATGGCCCTCAAGATCCATAACGAAATACCATCCGCCTTTTTTCAAGAGCGAAGCAATACGCTTTGTGGCATGATCAATGTCGGGAAAGTGATGATAAGACATGGAGCAAACTGCTACATCAAACTTCCCATTAGCTAGGAGAACCTCATCGTTCTTCAGCTGGTCGTCCGAAAGAAGATCCATAGCATATGCTCTCATCTCATCCTTGGGAACGCCATTGTCAGATGCTCTCTGATTGAATACTTCCACCGGGGCCTCTGAGATGTCGACGCCAACAACCTCCTTCACATAACCCGCCAGTGCTCTTGCAATGTTACCGGTACCACATGCAAAGTCTAGTACACGCGTCGAGTCCTCTGACCACATTTCGGAGACGTTCGGAATATTATAGTATTCATCGAGCTTTAGAGTGTCAAATTCCTGACCGTTATCTTCAACGACGATGACATCATTCCCAATGAGCTCATGGTCAGCTTTCAACATGGCTGGATGGTTGAATTGGAGGACTTTGATGGCAAACATCTGGGCCGAGGTAAGGGCATTAGGGTCGTCGAAGAAGGAAAGCTTATCCTCGTCTCCGTAGGCCTTCTGGTTCAATTCGTTGAACTTTTCTCTTGTTTCGTTGGATGACATTGTTGCTGATTTCTAGTTTTCAGTTCTCGCCTGAAATCTTCCTCCTTTTATAGTCACCAGATGGCTTGTCATTTGGCTCCAGTGGGGGCGTTTTACGTATGTCTTGATCTGGCATCGTTTTGGGCCCTTTTGCTTCAGCCGTACAGTGAGCAATTTAGTTTTGTGTGGAACGGTTTGCTTCAGCCGTGCGTGAAATTTGCGCGGGCCGGGTTGTCCAGCCTATGAGCAAATTAACCACATGCGCCGCACGCCGCAAGAGAACTCATACTTATTAATTATTAATCCTACCGGCTGGCCGCGGTAGTGTATGAGAGGGTGGATATGCCAATTCCCTAGCACCTTTGCGGACTGAGCATAAATTGCGCTCTGACCGTTTTTGCACACCTTGGAGGTACCTCCCCCGCTTTGATTGTGATGCAGTAAGATTATAAGGTCCAGTAGGCTACCATAGTACAAGTGGAGGATTTTGTACGCGCATTAAGTACTGTGGTATCAGGGCATTAAAGCGTACTGGTATGTCGGGTAATATGTGTACTTGACTAAAGTTACAGTGTAGCTAACAACCATATTTGAGGGTACAGTACTGCATCTGATTGGAATAACCGAGAATAATAATATGGCAACAATTTCTATCTACCGGTATAAGTAATCAATCTATTTACCGAGTTGTATGATGGGCCGGAATAGTACAGAAAAGGATGGAGGAGAATTAAAAGCTAGGGCTCAGCCCTGTACCGTCCATTACGTAACAATATACAGTAAACGAAATACGCAAGGGATAAAGTATAGAACATCCAACTATGTGGGAGGATTTACCAATGCGAGCCTATTTAGTTAGTAATGAGTAAGTAGATACCACACTGCTGTACGTAATTCCAAGATGTCGGGGTATGACCCCCCTAAGGAGGTCCCCGCATGTTCGGAGTTAGCAGGGGCTGTGCCTGGGGCCTGCTTTTTACGCGACGATCATCCTATTGATCCTTCAAATTCCGGACGCACGCAACGTAAACGAACATGGAGACACCCTGCTTTATCGAGGAATTGATATTCTCCGACACCTACGTAATGAGCTCATTTTATGAACGGTAAAGCTTAGCATTAGCCGTTATGCATAATCGCCAAAAGCATTACCGGCACTAGTGCAGATAGACTCAGAGTGAAGGTGAAATTTATTGTGCTCCATCGATTATATAGCTTGTTGAGTTAGACATAGCAGGCGGCCATTACCGCGCGTTGGTTCTGTTTTGACTTTACTTCTATAGGTATAGCCAGATTTTCTTTGTCAGGAAGCCTTATGTTGTCCTATCCATTTGTATATGTTTCGCATGCTATTCCCCTGAGCGCCCAGGTTCCTGATTTGCAGACGTCCTTCCATCTAAAGCGAAAAACACCGAATTGAGACTCATCTCCCTGGACAGATTAGAACGCATTCCAGCGATCTCCTCGGAATACGTTGTCGGCATTGCAGACCTCCTGGTGGCCCAGTTAGCTATAAATTGAAGGCCTTTTCCTCTTGGCCTTTTAAGAATTATCAACATAATCAATTAAAAAAGCATGAAGTTCGACAACGTGGCTATGTTCTCCCTGGCGGCTGCAATTGCAGCTGCTTCAGGCAATTCCAACCAATTTGTTAAGGTTGGAAATGGATTCAAGGTTGGATGCGATGCCAAATCTCTCGTTTGCAATGTCGAGTGTGCTGATGCCACCAGCTGCAAGCTCTCTGCCCCAGTATCCTTTAACCTTGCTCAGGAGGCCGGCGCTGGTAATCTTCCAGGTGCTGGTAGCGGCGTTGGTGCTCCAACTGATGGTTCTGGTACGCCCGACCCATCAGAGCTCTTCCAGCAGTTCCTCGACATTATCATCCAGATCTTTGAGAGCTTTATCAACGGCGGCCTACCAGGTCTTCCGAGCGGTCTTCCAGGTGTGCCCAGTGGCCTTCCAGGTGTTCCCAGCGGCCTCCCAGGCGTTCCTAGTGGCATTCCAGGAGCTCCTAGCGGCCTTCCAGGAGCTCCTAGCGGCCTTCCAGGAGCTCCAGGAGGTAGCGGTCTCCCAGGTGAGCCAACCTCTCTCTCTAGTGTCCTTAGTGGTCCTCCATCGGGTGTTCCAACCCCTACTGAGACCTCTTCTCTTCCAGGTGCTTCTGGGGCCTCCTCCGCTGCCTCTTCTGCTGCTTCATCTGCTGCCTCTTCTGCTGCCTCCTCGGCTGCTAGTTCTGCCGCTAGCTCTTCTTCCTCTTCTGCTGCCTCTTCTGCCGCTAGCTCTGCTGCCTCTTCTGCTTCGTCGGCTTCCGCGACTCCACCAGCCTCTGCTGTTCCATTGTAAAACGGTTAACCTTAATTTCGTCAGGTCTATAGCACTTCCATTATAAGTAATTCTATTTAATTGGGTAATAATAGCTCTACCACGGTAACGCGAACTGATATTATACAAAATCCTCAATTGGGGTTGAATTGTGCAATACAAAGAGCTTGACAGTACGGAGTTGTTGAAGTATGGATCGGCCAGGGCCTAGTCGTTGGAATAACAAAGCCAAGCACTAATGTGCTGTATTGAAAAACTTGGCTTCTGTGTACGTACGTAATGGTGACGATTGAATTAAATAGGGGTTGCTATGCATGGTCCCTGCAGCACGGAAGGGGTAACGAACCCCGGAACACCGCAGCCAGCCTTCCCCCACTTAGATGTACGTAATACAGTAGCAATTGGAAATTTTGGCGTGAAGTACTCGCCGCGATCGATGAGGCCATTAAACAATGTAACACTACGGTACGCTGCTACATGCACAGTACTGGATTCCGGGGAACGCATGTACCAATACAGCGCACGGTTTTCGTGGGATGGCTTAAGTCAGTCGCGGCCTACGTACTATACGTAGTTTCATAGCCGTGAAATCGCTTATCTATTCATAGGCTTTGTTTACAAATTCCGCTCTGTTACATCATGAATTTGTTTGTGTTCAATTCAATTCGTTTGCTCTTTCAGTGTTGGAGAATTTCGGTACCTATGCAGGTCGCAGATCCCTGCTGTCAAAACGATATTTTGACACATTTCAGGTACAGGATCGGGGATAGCCCCCGCTATCGCGTTGGTGGAATCTGCATAGATCGGGGACTGGCTACATCTTTCCCCGGTAATATTATTGGGGGCATGAGTATAGGCGGCTCTATTTCAATGGCCGCTGTAGAAAAATTGGAATTTCGGTGGCCTACCAGTGTTACGGTGATGCAATGTTAGTCCCATCCGGGATATGAACAAGACTAGAATTAGCGATTCAGCCTTGTCGACGGTATGAAAACGAAGACAAGCATGGACAGGGCTGCCCGAAACCCGACCATATGGTAGCCGGTTTATAGGGAGTATCTGTTATGCTTATCAAGTACCGCTAAACATGCGTCCCACCACATGGGAAAAATCCACTGGAGAGAAAGGAAGAAAATATGGTCAATCGTTACGTATCCCTGCCTTCTTCGCTTCAAACCGCCTCCGCAAGGAGATGATTGATCAATTGACAAAGGTGGAAAAATAAACAACACAAGGTAAACAGCGAGCTTACGTTTGTGGTGGGCACAAATCTGCTTTGCCGGGTCAACAGGACTCTTGATCATCAAAAAATTATAAATAGTGGCTCAATTGTCACTCAATTGAACTTTTCTCTCCACTGATCAATCAGACACAAAACAGCTACATACTACAATGAAGTTCGCTACCGTTTCTACCACTCTTGCTTTGGCTGCTGCTCTTGCCACTGCCGCCGAGACTGGCGACAAGAACATCCAGCTCGTCCAGAACGGTTACGCCATTGACTGCAACGTCAACAGCGGTGTCTGCAAGGTCTCTTGCGCTGAGGGTGCTTCCAGCTGCAAGCTCTCTGCTGCCAAGGAGGTCAACATCAACCAGGCCGATGCCACCGGTGGCCTTGGTGACATTATCAACCAGCTCCTCCAGGCCGTCCAGAACCTTCTCTCTGGCCTTACTGGCAGCCTCTAATTTTCTCTCTGTAATAACTTAATAATATTATTCATTAATTCAACACGTTACCTGGTATTTCTCTTGCTGTCACATTAGGCTGCGAGACGGACGTGCAGGTAGCTTTGACCTTTACCGCTGCGCCGGTAGTCGTCAACCGAATTGTATTCTGTAGTTGGGATACAGAGTGTAATTGGTATCAATGCATAGAGTGCAAAGGTACGTGAAAACCGTTTTGACTGATTAGGTGCAGTCGACGATGCATTGAACCCCTGATACCTGCCAAGTGAAGATACGGTAGCTTTGCATCACAGATCAAACGCATACCTCGTAGATATGTAAATATGAATACAGTAGAGATCCAGCTGCTTTGCTCCAGCTTGAGGTCTACACGCAGGGGTATCCAACAGAAACTCTAGAAGTGCTAGATTTGGCGCATATATCAGAAAAGCAGTACTATGGGGTATGATATTCGCTTGCTTCCCCTGCAGATTCAACCGATTGATATTTGGTTAATTCCGAAATGTTGATAAAGTTAATCGGCTAGATGAGAAAACGATGCGGAATCATCCAATTGAATATTTTTTGATATATTAAAAAAGAGTTTACCCTATAGGATCTAAACCAAAGCAATTGCCATGCCCAGCAAAAGTTGAGTATTCATGAGCTTTGCATTACATTGTTCGTTACAGTACCGCGCTGGGAGTTTTGTTACAGGGTGTACGAGGAGTAACTGGAGGGCCAGATATAGATTTTGGATAGATTAAAACTCTATTACTATTTATGCCATGTGTTGTATCGTGTACATCTACTTTGTATGCATGAGCATCCGCTCTGGCTGCTGGACGTAGGTCTTCCACAAGTCAACCATTCGCGCCATGGACATGCCGTCGACCACCCGGTGGTCGCCGCTCCAGCTCGTTCTCAGAATGGTCTGTGGAACAACGTTCATATTGGCGTCGTACCGCGGCAGCGTCTGTGCCTTGCCGAGGCCGACAATGGCAACCTCCGAGTCGACAATTACCGGAGCTACGTAAGTACCGCCGACGGTGCCAATATTGGAGAGCGTGATGGTGCCGCCCTTGAGGTCGGCGGTAGTGAGCTTGCCATTGGCGCCGGCCTCCTGGAGCCGGTTGAGCTCCTTTGCGATTTCGACAATCGACTTGCTCGCAACGTCCTTAATGTTTGGCACAATAAGGCCCATTGGGGTGTCCATTGCGATGCCGATATTGTGCGCTGGCCGCTGGACAAGCACGGGCTTGCCGCTCTCGTCGAAGGCCACCCGCGAGTTGAGCAGAGGATACTTGTTAAGCGAGAGCGACAGGGCCTTGATGAAGAAGGGCATGTAAGAGACCTTTGGGGGCAGCGCCGGATCGGCCTTTTTGGACGCCAGCTCGTCGTTGATGCTCTTGCGCACCGCAGCCAGCTTGTCCATGACAACCTCGTCGGTGTAGAGGAAGTGAGGGATTGCGAGCGAATTGGTCATGGTCTTGAACATTTGCTTCTGAATAGGGGTTAGCGGAACAGTGGTCTCCTCTGCGGACGGCACAGAGGAAACAGGTGGTGGAGATGGAGCCTTCTTGGCCGGTGCGCCATTCTTGGAGAAGCTGACTACGTCCTCCTTGAGAACGCGGCCGTCCTTGCCGGAGCCCGGCACTTTGGCGATGTCTACGTTGAGCTCTCTGCAGACTCGGCGAACGGCCGGAGTGGCCAGAGTTGCGTGGAACTCGCTCTTTGCAGTTTTGGCTGGTTCAGCCGGGGTTTTGTCCTCAGAAGGCGCTGGGACGCTCTCTGTGGGCTCAATTGGGGTCTTGGCCGGCTCGGCCGGCTCGGCCTGGTCCCCTGCGACGTCAATGTCTACGAGAGGCTTGCCGACGAGGGCCATGTCGCCGGCCTCGTAGTGCAGTCTCTTGATGACGCCATTGTACCGTGAGGTGATCTCGACGGAGGCCTTGTCGGACTGGACCTCGCAGATGGGGTCGAACTCCTCGATCTTGGCGCCGGGCTCGACGAACCACTGGATCACCTCGCACTCCTTGATGCCTTTCAGGGTTAGTGTGTGGCGGCGCAACGCTGCGACTTACCTTCTCCGATGTCCGCGAGCAAAAACGGTTTCAAGTCGTTGAGCAGCCGCGACCCGTGGAACAGCCTTGTGCTGATACGATACCGGGGGAGGCCCCGAGCCATACGCGCTACAGAATACATTTATGTACGGGCTTTGAGTGGGAAAAATTTTCTTTGCAGCCGGTCTTAAATATATCCACCGTTATCGAGCCTAAGCGGGGAGTGGAGAGTTGTCGCGATAGAGCGGTTCTTGTCGGCTATGGAAGGAAATCGGCGCAAAACTCCATGCGATGACCCTGGGGAACCATCGGAGCTCTTCCCCTCCTGCGCACGCACCACCCAAGGGGGGGGGGGTCTGGGGGGTCTCCCCCCAGCCACGGGGGGTTTGGGGGGCTGGCCCCCCATAAACACTCCCCATCTGCACTGCGTGTTTATGGGGGGCCAGCCCCCAGGCCCCCGTCAGCGGTTAGTCAGCAGACCGAAATGCTCGCCGTGCCGAGGGCTACGCTGCAGCGTAAAGGGGACGTTGCCACACCGCCACTGCGATAACAGACAGGATGGCACTGTTTTTCAAGGCTCCGCTGGACATTGAGATCCGGCTCGATGGCGAGGACACACGGACGCACGTGGACGTGAAGAACGACAAGGGCCGGCGCGAGAGCGTGCCGCTCTACCTCGACGGCGAGTCCGTCAAGGGATCGGTCACCATCCGCCCCCGCGACGGCAAGAAGCTCGAGCACACGGGCATCAAGGTGCAATTCATCGGGTCGATCGAGATGAACAACGACCGCGGCACGCACGACGACTTTCTGTCGCTCGGCCAGGAATTGGCCGCCCCCGCCGAGCTGCGGCACCCGGAGACGTTTGAGTTCGAGTTCAAGAACGTCGAGAAGCAGTTCGAGTCGTACCTCGGCGTCAACGTCAAGCTGCGCTACTACGTCAGGGTCACCGTGTTCCGCCGCATGGCCGACGTGGTGCGCGACAAGGACGTCTGGGTCTACTCGTACCGCGTCCCGCCCGAGGGCATCTCGTCCATCAAGATGGACGTCGGCATCGAGGACTGCCTGCACATTGAGTTCGAGTACTCCAAGTCGCGGTACCACCTCAAGGACGTGATCGTCGGGCGCATCTACTTTCTGCTCGTGCGGCTCAAAATCAAGCATATGGAGCTCTCCATCATCCGCCGCGAGACCGTCGGGTCCCCGCCGAACCAGGTCAACGAGTCCGACACGCTCGTGCGCTTCGAGATCATGGACGGCGCCCCCGTGCGCGGCGAGACCATCCCCATCAGGCTCTTCCTCGGCGGGTTCGACCTCACCCCGACCTTCCGCGACGTGAACAAAAAGTTCTCCACCCGCACCTTCCTCTCCCTCGTGCTCATCGACGAGGACGCGCGCAGGTACTTTAAGCAGAGCGAGATTATCCTCTACCGCCAGTAGTCTCCTCCCTTGGGGGGGGCGCTGCCCCCCAAACCCCCCGTAGCTGGGGGGAAACCCCCCAGACCCCCCTGTTGGAGGGTCGTATATAAGGCTTAGACTAACCAATTGCACCATTTGCATCCTTTGTAATAGCCTCTCGGGTCACTTGGGGGACCAGCTCCCCTTAACGCCATTACTAAAGCAGAAGCCAATTGCACCCCAACGACCTGCGGTAGCAAGCTACGGGGGGGGGGGGGTTTGGGGGGCCCTGGTGAGACCATTGATAATAAATAAGCCATATGTACAACCGCAGTGCGATGAATAAATAAATATCTATGGTTAGCCGTGGACCTCGCGCAGGTGCTTGTCGAGATGCTCCTTGCGGCGGAACTTTTTGCGACAGCCCTCGTGCGGACAGCCCAGCGTTTTAAAGTCCGAGTGCGTTTTCATGTGCTTGGCCAGGTTGGACGACTCGGCAAAGCGCTTGTTGCACCCAGGGTACTTGCACACCAGCGGCTTGTCGCCCGTGTGTACCCGCGTGTGCACCGAAAGGGCCGTCGACACCGTGAACGCCTTTCCGCAGACGCCGCACTTGAACGGCTTTTCGCCCGAGTGGGTCCGCTGGTGCTGCTTCAGCACCGCTTTCTCGCCAAACGATTTGCCGCAAATGTCGCACCGGAACGGCTTGTCCCTCGTGTGCACTTGTAAGTGCCGCACAATCTTCTGCCGTTGATGGAACGGCCGGTGCTCGCGATCGCAACCTTTCCACCGGCACACGTACTCCTTCTTGCGCGAGCCTACGTGGCCGTGGATGATGTGGTCGGAGAGGTCGCTCGTCGAGTCAAAAGTGCACCCGCAGTAGGTCCCGTCCTCCGCTACCCATTGACAAACCAGCGCACTTTCGCTCGGCTCTTTTTTGGGCGTGACCAGCGGCGATGACACTATTGCGGGCTTTGCCGGCTCAGCTTGTATCTTTGAGTTTAGATGGTGGCTGTTGGAGAGGTGAGTTTCCAAAAGGTAATTGTCTCTCGTAGAAAAGTGGCACCCGTCCCACTGGCATTGCAGCAGTTGGTCAATGTCATTGTTGATTTTTGTGTAATTTGGCTGTGCTTTTTCGAACAGCGGGGTCGCCGGGGTGTTTGTTGATTCTGGAGACGAGAGCGCTTCGAAATGGCGCTGCAGCGAGTTCTTGACATCCATCTGGTACTTTAACTCGTTATAATTGGCCCCAGAACCATCTGTGTAACCGTCTCCATTCTGGTTGCTGTAGCCTTGGTTATCTCCATTCAGATCTTTGTAACTGTGTCCATTATGGCCGTTATAGTTCTGGTTGAGATCATAATGGGCAAGATGGTTCTGGTTGCCAAACCCATGGCTGTGAATATCGTGGATGACATTGTGGTGAATATCGTGGCCATGGTTATCATTGTGATGGTTACCATGGCTATGGTCGTGATTTTGGATATCATGGCTGTTATGACTGTGATGATGACCGTGATTGTGATGGCTATCATGACTGTGATTGTGATGATGATCGTGATTGTGATGGCTATCATGACTGTGATCATGATTGTGATTTTGGTTTTGATGATGGTCGTGACTGTGATGGTGGAGATGCGCATTTTGATGGACGTCCGAGCAATGCTCCGAGTGCGGAATACGCCCGCTGTCTATAATATGGTCGACCTTGATATGCTCCAACATCGACTCTGGACTCAAAACCTGGTCGCACGAATCCCACTTGCATGGTATGCTCAGATCGCTCGGATCAACCGTCAGCTCAGGGAAATGGGTGCTGCGCAGGTGGTTGTCGAGCTCCATCTGCGTCAAGAAGCGGACGTCTTCCTCATGGCTGTCCCAGTGGCAGTAGAGCGGCACTTCGCCCTGCGACCAAAACCCGTTCTCCTGTGACTCCTTGCTGTCGTCGGGCCGGCCTGTGCTTAGTCCGACACTGGCGCGGAACTGGTCCTTTGCCTTGTCGTCTCGCGACGAGCTGAAGCGGTGCCGCAGAATCGACTCCCACATGGGCGCTTCAGGTGGGACTACTGGTACAAAGAGTGCTTTCCTGGATCTCTCTTCGGAGCAGGGGAACTTTGAATGCTCCTTTTCAGCCTCGTAGCACTCCTGGCACCCCGAGGGACTCGCTTGCACATACCCGCCCTGTTCACAGGACTCTTCTACGCAGGTATCGTCGTCGCAGCACTCAACGTCCGTCGAGCACACGGGAGAAGACCCCTTTTGATACTCAAACTCAATACCACCGCTAGGGTAGGCCGCGGACAGGAACTCCATCCCCATCCACTCTTTTCCCGTCATCCTCAGTCCCTTCCTCGGCAGAATAACGTGCTTTTGCTTTTGCAATATATCACATACGCTGATCAGATCCATCTCCCTGTTTCCCGTCCTCTCTAGTCCGGCCATTCTCTACCCGAGGGCCTTGTAACCACAAAGGTGCCCGGATTTATTTTGTGCGCATCGCCGTTCATCACCGCCAAGGTACACACGTGCGGCTATGCCGAACCCATGCCGTCACAACCACGCCAGCGACCGGGCTTCAGGGGTACCGTAGTGACCGGTTTAATTTCCGTCATTGTGTGTTAATATTAAATGCGCTTTTATTTTTTATTTCGGCTTCATAGGCTGATATTAGTACAGTGTTTGGGCAGAGTCATGTAGAGTCATGTACAGCTATAGGTGGCCTGCAGCCGAATCATCGGTTCCCATTTCGGCTATCGGTTATCTTCTAGCCGCTATCCGTACTAACTCTATTTACTACAGAGCTACTAATCACCTATCAATTACTAGGTACAGCTACATTGTAATTACTCGCTAAATTCGAGCACTACCAATTGCTGCCGGTAATTGCCTCTAATACAGGTACTCCCTGATAGTTGATTATGCCTGATAAGTAAGTAAAGGGTCTGAATTGGGTAGACGAGCATAGTACGATGTAGCAAAATGATACGTAGAGCTTGGAACATTCTTAAAATAGTGATAGATCAACGTGTACCAACGGTAGCTTGATAGTTTACCGAAACCAATACTAACCACAGATACTCCTCTGTAGGCTGTAGGCTGTTAGACTGGGGTCGAGGGAATCGTCTTGCCATTGAATCATTGAGAATACATATTGCCGCTAGCCTCAAGTAGTTAGGGCGTTACAATAGCCCAATAGTGGTGTAACGGGGGTCTGGGGGCTGGCCCCCAGCCATGGGGGGTTTGGGGGGCTAGCCCCCCTAAGTAACTACGCCGCAACAACAGCCCTATTTAGGAGCAGCGGAGATTGACAGCGCGGTTTGTGTAACTAATAGGTTCCCTCTTCCGGCGACTTGTTACGCTGTTGGGAGGTTTGTTACGGCGTAACCAAGTAGCGTGCCACGAGTTGGTCTCTCAAAGACTTTTGGCAAATACCAATGTTTGAGAATTCGAGAATACTTAACAATTCACAACTACCGGTAGATAATTAAGATATTTTGCACGTTTCAAGAGCGATTCGCCAATTGACCATCAATTGGCAGATAAAGATAAGCACAGGTCATGTAGAAAATGATTTGAATGTTTTCACTCCAGAGCGAGACAGCTTTGGACAACCCGACAGTATTTCAGTGACAAGCCCATCCAACAAATCGCCCCCCGCAGGAACACTGCACTGCCCGTGAAAGGCCAAATCTAGCCACAGCGACTCCAGCTCGGGAAACCCGCCCTCAAACTTGTATTCATTCCGGGTCCGAATTGCCTCAACGGGCACCACCAGGTGCTTGAGCCCAAGGTTCCCACGGACCAAGTCCCCTAAATCAAACGACCACTCCTCACCATGCTCAACTGCGCGCCTGCAAGTAATAGCAAGACACTCCAAGCTATCCTTGACCTCCAGTACTGCTCTAGAGAGCGCGCTGGATAGATGACCACCACCTCTAGAGTAACTCAGGACCCGCAATTCGCTGGCCCCTGAAAGGTCCAAGTCATCAAAAAGCGAACGAGCAACAGCAAATCGATGCTCCTCAATATGCAGCTCCTCTAGCCCACTTGGAATAACCAGCCTTTCTAGGGGCTTCGTGAAATCCATCGCGAGAGCAACAATGTGAAGAACTCTCGTAGCGTCGGGGACTCTCAACTGCCATCCAAGTGCATCGGGTTCTATGGATATTGAGAGCGTCGCAAGATTGCTGCAAAGGGTAGGCAGGTCCCCGAGTGGAATTGCAGCTCCGTCTTTGGTTCTTGACAGCGGCAAAAAGGCCTCCTCTCCACAGAGCCCAATATGACCAACAAACAGCTCCTTAATTTTCGCTCCACTCACATCAAAAATGCCCCGCCTGGTCTGAGGGCTTGTGGGCAACACCCCAAGACTGAACTCTACAGTAGGCTTCCACATATCCAACACTCGCTGAAAGGCAAAAGGACCAAGGCCATAAGGATAATGATCAAGTCTGGTCCTCACCCTTTTCACGCGGCTAAACATTAGTGCGATAGCAAAATAGAAGCATTCTCTCCATATCTCTAACCCCTCATCTTCGTCAAAATAATGGCCAATTTCAAGCTCGTGTGTGTAACTAGCTACACGCAAAACACGCTCGTCCGAAGCCAGATCCCAGACCTGTCGATGGGTCAGAACCATTGCACCGCGCTCGTCATCCTCCACGCCAAAGCTGCCAAATGTCAGGTTAAACGGATAGCGATCCTCCATAGGATACCCGACAATCACTCTTTTCCAAACGAGCCTTTCGCACAATCCATTCCACAACCTCGACACCAGTCTTAGTGTGAGCCATTCCTCATGGCTTAGAAAGTCTAGTATGAGCCTGCAGATTTCAATGGGGAGCTCTTTCATCTCGGAAATAAGATCTGTAAGAGTGTATGACGATCCCAAGCGCCAGAAAGCATAATACGATGGTGCGGCTGGTATGAATGAATAAATCGATTAAAGTCTCTGCATACGCTAAGGAAGACTATGGTCTCATATTGGGCTTTTTCCAGCCTGCTCAAAAACATTGTAACAGAAATAAACAAATAAATCCAGAACCAAACATTAGAGGAAGTTGATGCGGAATTGCCTAATGATACGAGGGAAAACCACTATCCCTACCAAAGACCACTGCAAACGTGATCCCGAGGTGAGTGGGGAAAAACCTGCATCAGCATCAACTTGGTGCGGCTGGTATGCAGGTTGTGATCCCCAGCATAAAACGAACGGGACATACCAGGTAAGATAAGATGGACATCGCACAGCAGGCAAATGAGAGCGAAAGGAATAGCCGGAGCAACAGTGTTCAGCACCAAGAAGCTGCCGCCCCGGTGAGCGAAGAGTCGCCTCTGCTGCGGCACCGGGACAGCGGCGAGAGCATTGACGAAAATGAGCTCCGCGTAAACTACTCTGAGAACCGCAAGACAGTTCGGAGCTTAAAATTTGTTCTTTCTGCCTCAATCGACGTAGAGCTGGCTTGGGTACTGGTGCTCGCTGCTAATACAGCTCTTGGAGGCTTGCTGGATCACGGAACTGCCGTACTACGGTACTGCTGATAAGTATAAAGTATCAAGTAACTACGACGACCTACAGCTGTGTTTCTCCATGTGTATTCGGGATCAATTCATAACATTCCATTAAAATAGTGTGGGGTGGTTTATCGCGGGTCGTATCGCCATGGCGGATGGTAGTCCTTGATGAGCTTTGCGAGCTTGCCATTGACTTCCTTCATGACGCTGGGGTCCTCGCTGTCGTCGGGCGAGGTCGCCTGGAAGTGGTGATCATAGATATCCATCTCGTCGTGGTGCTCCTTGGTAATCACCTTGGAGTTCTCGTACTCGGTCAGATACACCTCCTTGTTGCAGGCACCGTACATGGTGAGCTCCTTATTGGAGTCAAACTTCTTGGACTTGTCCGTGTACTTCTCGCAGTCCTTCTTCTTGACCCACAGTCGCAGGTCCGTGTCGTAGCGCCAGTTGCCGTATGTCGACTTGGCATAGCCCTTGTACTCCTCCTTGAGCACCGTCTCGTACGCGTTGGGCACGTAGACCTGAACGCCCTCGTATAGCGTTCGCCGCGCAGGACTCATCATGTCGAGCTTGTACCGGTGGTTGTTCTTGCAGTGCGCGATATGCTTGACAATGTACTCGCCCGTCGCCGCCAGACCGGTAATGTCGAGGTAAATGCCGGACCGCGTGTCAATGAACCGCGCGTCAATCACGTTGGCGCCATTGCCCCGCTCCCGCTGCACGTACCAGTGGCCCACGTCAATCAGGTACCGCCCGTTGCCCTCCTTGGGGTCTTGCACCACCAGCGTCTGGTTGAACTTACGCCCGAACCGGTCCAGCTCCTTAATGGGCATCTGCACATCGTTGTCGGCGTCCCACGGCATGGCCATGCCGTTCCAGTACCACCCAATCATGGACCCGTGTGCGATCCACGACATGACGTTGTACTTGTTGGTAAAGTCGGCCCAGGTTCGAATCAGGTGATGCATGTACGCCTCGTGGTCCTTGTCGTGCCTCAGCATGTTGAAGAACCGCCAGTCATAATGGGAGCCGGCCCAGCCGTTACCCTTGATGGGCACTTCGAAAAAGTACTTGCCCGAGGTCTCCACGTTGGCCACGGCGTACTTGAGCATCTTGTAGTGGTCCTGGGTCTCGAGGTCCCAAGACGGGTCAATCTCCTTCTGCGCTTCTTCCGTCGCGTTGAACATGAACATGTCCCACGGCAGGTCGACCGCCACCTTGTCAGCCAGGTTTTTGGACTTCATGGCCGGGAACAAAACGTCGTCAGGATCGTTGAGCCGGTCTTTTTTAGGCTTGTCCTCCTTTTTATCTTCTGCCTTGTCCTTTTCCTTCTCATCCTTTTCCGACGAGCTGTCCTTTTCCTTCTCATACTTGTCCGAAGAGCTGGCCTTTGCCTTCTCATCCTTGTCCGAAGAGCTAGACTTGTCTTCCGGCTCCTCGTCCTTTACTTTCTCGGCCTCCTCGGCCCGCTTGGACTTGCCAGACGGCTTAATGTCGACCACACGGTGGTCCTCGCCGAGCAGAATGACCCGACGGGGAGGAGGCGCCTGTTCGGCGAGGTAGAGCCGTCCGTTGACAGCGAGCTCGTCCTCGCTTCGGGCGACCCGTGGCGGCACGCTGACCTTGTCAAACGGATTCCGGCCCTCCCACGCCTTGGGCCACTTGCTCTTCGGGCCCTTGGCGACCTCCTGGAGCCGCCGCATCTCGACCGTGTCAATCCACTCCTCCCACGTGAACTCCTGCTCGTCGGCCGGGTTCTCCATCATCTTGGCCCGCGCCACGGTCGGGTCGAACCCTGTGTCGGGTATGTCGCCCGGGCGGGCGACGCCGGCGGCTGCTGGCGACTTTGCAAACGGATAATAGTCGCTGTTGAAGAGATACAAACTGGAAATTACCACCAGGTAGATGAACGCAAACGCGACCAGCACCTTGGCGATTATCGACTGGCGCAGAGCGCCCACTCCTTTCAACAGCATGGCGGATGGATTTTACTGTGGGACTATTTTACCACAGCGTTTCCCTGTTGACACCAAGTCCAAATGATGAGAGGAAAAAAGGGGTTGGGCGGGGCGGAGGCCCATCGAAAAATGACGCTCACAGCCTCCCCCGAGTCGGCCTGGGTCTGTGGGCGGTCACAGCTACAATGGGCCGGTACGTGCGTACCCAAGGGGCACTGTGCGGCTGTGCCCAAATTAAATTTTTCCGTTGTTGGGAGATCTGCGGCCTGCGCAGGCGCACAGACCGCACTCTTTCTTCGCTCCATCAACTCTGTCACCTCCGCGGAGTGGTGAGAGGGACGCGTAACTGGGTGTGCATTGACTGCAAGAGCGTTACACGCGCCTGCTTACACTATGGGTAGGACGTTTGTAGGAGGTAGTGTCTGTCTGGGGTCATTTGCGGGGTATCGAGTTTTTGGGTTTAAAGTGTAACGTTATAACACTAATTATCAAACCAGGTTGACGAATAGCGAATAAGCGAATAAACTGATAAAGACGAAATTGCGACAAACAAATGTGCAGCTGGGGGTGGGTGTGGTGGTATTTTTAAGGGTCCGTCGGAGGCATCCGAAGGGTGCGTAGATCCTCCGCATCGATTAATCGGCTGAGGGATATGGAGTAATCATTTGGCAAACCATAAATGGAGGGTCAAAATTTTGAGCAGGTGGGCCCTTATATATATCCCAGCCTTTTGCAGCCTTTAATAGTTCTAGACACATAGTGAGACCTGTCCATGGGCATTTTAGAACCCTCTGGGCCCGTCAACAAGAGAACAAAACTCCATCACTATGTAGTTCTTGATAGGCTGAAAGATATAAAGAATTGGGATGTGTGAGGTATTTGTATGAAGGATGAGGGGGAACGGTCAGTCTGTGAGGCAGTCTCCCATATGCGTTAGGGGTAGAGCATGATAGATCGTTAGGACCAAAAAGAAATAAAGAAATCAGTCGGCTGTTGGATGCTTCCCTGCTGTACTGCACAATATTGCAGCGGAGAGTAAAACCTGCACTCTGGCCGACTTCCCGCGTCTTCATTAAAAAAAAAAAACTTCACCTACGTAAGCATTGAAAAAATACGTGCCAACTTCTTGGCATTGAACAAGCTTTGGAATGCGATACACGCTACACGTAATACAGTACAGAACCGTATTTGAATATGTGTAAAGTATCGGGTACAATGATCTCCTTATAATACAAAAGTAGTACACGGGATGTGCCGAAGGAGTAGTAGTAATACGGTATTGGATATCTTGCAATGTGGATGGTATGCAGCAGCATTGGCATGTTGAGTTCCCCTCCGACGGCGATAACCATGGATATGGCCCCCCTTTCACCCACAAAAAAGAACCCTTTATTCCCTTCCCTCCAGCAGGAACCCTCGTCCTCATTCCGGAAACACCCCCAACCCCTCAAACCCCCAAAGGAAAAAAAAAAAAAAACGGTCACAACCCCCTAAAAAGCTCGACGATGTCACGGTGCAATTAAATCAAACGTCAAACAGTGAGCTAAATTTAACCAACTCTATTTCGATCTCCAAGTCAGCCGTCCGGGTGTGTCAGATCGATGCATCCGCTGTCTCAACGGCTGCACGAACATTCCACAAATGGCAAATTCTAAATGGCTGAGCCGCTCGCACCCCTTCGGACCCTTCCACCTCCCCCAGCACCTTCGCACTCGACACTGTAGCCATGGAGGAGCTCAAGCTGCCGCAGACCAACACGCCGCCGCCGCGGCACCACCGGCTCTACAACATCATCTCGCTCAGCATCCCGCAGATCCTCGTTGTTCTCGGGTTCATCTTCGGCGGATGCTGCTCCAATGTCATCAGCCTCGAGTCCATCATCACCGAGGTGCCCACCGCGGGCGATCTCATCACGTTCACGCAGTTCCTGCTGGTCGCGTTCGAGGGCCTCTTCCACCACATTGACTGGCAGCGGCCGCCGCGGTTGAAGCCGCGCAACGTGCCGATGCACCGCTGGATCGTGATCGTGCTGCTCTTCTTTGTCATCTCCATCCTCAACAACAAGGTGTGGGCGTACGACATTTCCGTTCCGGTGCACACCATTTTCAGGTCGGGGGGCACCGTCACGACGATGGCCGTCGGCGTCCTTGTCGGCAAGCGGTACAACATCAAGCAGGTCGCGGCCGTCTTTGTTCTGACAACGGGGGTCATCATCGCGACTTTGTCGAGCAGCGAGCAGCAGAAGGACGACGCGGATGACACGGCCTCGCGCGGCGGGTCCAAGTTTGCGCTCGGCGTGTCCATGCTGTTTACGGCCGCCGTAATGACCTCGGTACAGGCGCTCGTTACAGAGGCCACGTACAAGAAGTACGGCAAGCACTGGCGCGAGAGCCTGTTTTACACGCACGCGTTGTCTCTGGTGCTTTTTGTGCCTCTGGCCAAGGACATTGTCGCCCAATTCAAGCTTGTGTGGGCGTCGGAGCCGTACGACGTTGCGGGCTTCCAGGTGCCGCGGCAGGTCTTTTTCCTGCTCATCAACGCGTCGATGCAGTACCTGTGTATCCGGGGCGTGCAGATGCTGGCGGGGCACTCGACGGCGCTGACGGTGACGCTGGTGCTGACGATTAGAAAGTTCTTTAGTCTCGTGCTGAGTGCTTATTTGTTTGGCAACAGCCTGACCAATGAGGGCAAGTTTGGCGCGATGCTGGTCTTCGCGGGGGCTATATTGTACTCGTATTCCTAGCCTATTTACCAATTAATTCGTTAGATCATTATCCTCAATGTATTAGCACACGTTAATACAATTCCCCATTTTTTGATTTCGCTGCCACCACGGTTTTATATACTTTGACATCATTAAACTAGTCTTTCCTTGACTCTAATGAAGAATTGTCTACCTTTCTTACCTTTCTTTTTTTTTTGGGTGATTTGGTTGCCTTGCGCACGGTAGTTGCATCTTCCTTGGTATACGGTAGCTCTCTCTCTTTCCAGCAGTTTAGTCAAATATGGCAATTGATTAATTTTACGCGTAGAATACATACTTTGTATTATAATTAACGGTTATAATGGTTATAACGGTAGTAACGGCTTGTGTAATTTGGTTACAATATCTTCGGCAGGGTACCGCTCTATCTTCGTCAGTGTACGCTACACTGTAGCTCTCTCTCTCCAGCAGTCAGAAGTTTGTGGTCAAATATGGCAATTAATTAATTTCACGCGTAGAATACATATTTTTTGTATTATAAATTAAGGGTTATAACGGCTCTAACGGCTATAACGGGTCATATCGCAACGGCGCATGGTACTCTCTCAGCATGCGCGCAAGCTCAACCTTAACATCAGCCATGGCCTCGTCGTCCTCACTGGCATCCGGAGAAAGCGCGTGAAAGTACTTGTCGTACAGATTAATCTCGTCCGCATGCTCCTTCGTCACCTGCTTCGTCCGGGAGTACTCGCTCATGTACTCCTCCCTGTTGCAGGCGCCGTACATTGTCAGCTCGTGGTCGGCGTCAAACTTCTTGGCCTGGTCCTTGAACTTGTCGCAGTCCTTGTTCTTGACAAACAGCCGCAGGTCGCGGTCAAAGTGCCACTCCTTGTGCGGCTTGAACGTGCCAAACTTCTTGGTCAGAATCGCCTCGTGCTGGTTCGGCACGTATATCGGCGCGCCCTCGTAGAACGTGCGGCGCGCCGGACTCAGGCGATCAAACGCATACTCGTTCTTGTTCTTGTCGTGCGCAATCTTCTTCTCCTGCAGCTCCGGCGTCGCCGCCGCCAGCCCCGTCAGGTCCATGTATATGCCGGACCGCGTGTCAATGAACCGCGCGTCAATCAGGTTGGCGCCGTTGCCCCGCAGCCGCTCCACGTACCACGGGCCCACGTCGATAAAGTACCGGCCCTTGCCCTCCTTGGGGTCCTGCACAATCAGCGTCTGGTTGAACTTGCGCGCGAACCGGTCGAGCTCCCGGATCGGCATCTGCACGTCGTGGTCGTTGTCCCACGGCAGCGACAGGCCGTTCTGGGCCCAGCCCAGCAGCGACCCGTGCGCGATCCAGCTCAGAATGCCAAACGCGTCCGTGAACTCGGACCACGTGCGGATGAGGTGGTGCCGGTACGCCTCGTGGTCGCGGTCGCGCTTGAACTTGTTGAAGAAGCGCCAGTCGTAGTGCACGCCGAGCCACCCGAGCGGCACCTCGTTGAAGTGCTTGCCCGACTCCTTGTAGTGCTCGTTGGCAAACTTGATCATCTTGAGGTGCTCCTGGCGCTCGAGGTCCCACGCGGGGTCAATCTCGCGGGCGGCCTCCTCGGTCACGTTGAACAAGAAAAGCTCCCACGGAATGTCCACCGCAACGCGCTGGGTCAGGTCTTTTTCGGCCATTGCCGCAATGAGCACGTCGTCCGCGTCGTCGGCCGAGTCGACCTTGGCGTCCGTCACGTTCTCACCATTGTTGATGTTGACAACGCGGTGGTTCTCGCCGAGGAAGATGACCTTGCGCGGCTTGGGCATGTGCTCGACAAGGTAGATGCGCCCGTTGATGGCGAGCTCCTCCTCGGTCGGGCCGCCCTTAGGCGGGAACTTGGTCTCCCGGTACGGGTTGCCCTTCCACTCCTTGGGCCACTTGTTTTTGGGGCCCTTGGCCACCTCCTTGAGCCGCTCCATCTCGACCGTGTCGACCCAGTCGGCCCACTCAAAGTCCTGGAACTGCGCCGGGTTGTCGAGCATGCGCACGGCGGCCGCGCTGAGGTCAAACCCGGACTCCTTGAGGTCGTCCGGACGCGCCACAGCGGGCACCGTCGACGGCTTGGCAAACGGGTAGTATGCGTCGTTGAACAGGTACAGAGACGAGATGACAATGAAGTAGAGCAGTGCCAGCACGGCCATGACGCGCACGACGACCGACAGGCGCAACAGGCGCGCCGGTTTGAACAGCATGGTCTATTTAATCCACGAGAATTCGCTTCTCGATTAGTAGTGTACCAGCAAAAGCGGTTGATCTCAACAAAGCAGTTGATCTCAGCAAGGCAGATATAAACAAAACACGCAGATGCAAACAAGATTGACCGCAAAAACTCGTCGAGTCGAGATCCCTGCTCAATGTGTCCCTGGATTGTACTGCAACCGACAAAGGAGAGAGAGCCGCCGGTGAAAATCCAGCCCTTCTTCTCTGTGATGCACAGGTTTTATTTTTACCTCTGCGGTCTGAGACCGCCTGCCGAATCGGGCCACGGAGCGAGCCGAATCGCTGAAACAGGATTGCTACATTGGGGCATCATCCGCGCCGATCGGCGCGGTAGGGGCCCTCCTGCTGTCACCGTTTCGTTACGCACTGCTCCCCACACCACGCATGACGGGTGCTTCACGTACAACGCTGCCCGACGGCTGTATCTGTGGTCTTGGCGATTGGTAGCCGGCGCTGCGGGACTGCCATACTGCAAA